>WEIS01006376.1:0-12534 GCA_013389965.1 Todus mexicanus | reverse complement strand
CCCCTACCATTCTGTGATTCCTAAGCAGCAAGATATTTCTGAAGGACACTAGTTGTATCTGTATTACTAAAACCATAACTTAATTTATACTCTTTCCTGAACTATAGTGGTAAAGAAGCATGCAGTTTGATTATGGCTTGGACTACAGAGTACTCATATTTTTGCTTCTCAGAAAATTAACTTTTAACACAGTAAGCAAAACTTGCATCCATACTAGAAACAAACGTCACTTTGAGATATATATATTGTGGCTTTACATGAGATGTACAATCTGTGTTTGTCACCATAACCTTCAGGGAATGCTCTTCAGAGGGGTGATGGAGTATTCTGAACACATCTCCTGTTAAAGCTTTGTTTTATATGAACATTGATATCCTAGATATTAAAAAAAAAAAAATTGATTGATTTTTTCTTTCATCTTTTCAAAGTTGTCTGTAAATACTAGAATTTTAAGGATATATTCTTTTTTTAAAAATAATAGAAGAAACACAACTAGTTTTAAACAGCAGTTGCAGGTGATAGCAAGGTCAAGTACCTTCGTGCCAAGTTTGCCAAGACTGAAGTGTGGGATTGGTAAGGGATACTCAGAGACCATTAGGTTATTAATAGACTATATAGGCACATTTAGTTGTGAAAAGTATATTTATTAGTAGAGAGAAAAAAATAATATGCTCTTCAGGGAGCCTAGATAGAGTGAAGAGTCTGTTGTAGTATATGCATTTAGTTAAAAAAAAAAATAAAAAAGAGAGGAATAAGGAAGAAACACTGGGTGAAAGATCAGGAGTAATATTTAGAAAATTCAATGGAAAATGAAGAGAAAGACAGGACAAGAGAACTGATGGAATTCACAGAAAGGTGAAGAAGCATGGAGAAGAGTAAAGGAAGAAGCAAAGTTGATCTGATCTGTAGTGTTTTGAGAATATGTGTAGGAGGGGTGTCTGATGTAGTAAATGTGTTCATGCACTCAGAATTAACTGTAAATTTATGCTGGCATGTATCTAATTAGAAAGCTGCACATCTCAGTAAATCTTCAGTACAATATCTATTTATCAATTAACATAATTGAATGGAGGAGGAGAACAATTTAGTGAACCCTGGACATTTTCAGTAATAACATCTATTTGTATATAAAATGCATCAGTTTGCAGTGTCTCTGTTGCAACATAAAAAAAAAAATTCTGTAAACTAGGAGGTGGGAGGCAATTTATGACTACTACTCTTTGTGCAAATTTATCCCCTTTACTGTTTTAATGCCTTAGTGTTCTCCTGATCTGTGTATTATCTTGTTATGTGCCAAGTTTGCAAACTAGCTGAACCATAAACTGATTTCAGACTTCATATGTATATGTCATAGATATTCACATCTAGATTCTGCATTTTTTGTGAAATCTCTTCTGTGTTAATGCAAATAACACCGTATAAGGATTTATATTCTGATATGTTTATAGACAAGCTGGGGTTTAATTCATATAGAACTTTCTTCCAAATGAACTAATTTTCTTTTGCCTGTGAACATCACCACTTGTTTCAGCGTATCTTAACTGTGACTATTGTTCCTTGTTTAGCTGTACCCCATAAAATAGGGCGGATAATTGATGGAAGTCCTGCGGATCGCTGTGCAAAACTTAAAGTTGGAGACCGGATCTTAGCTGTGAATGGCCAGTCTATTATTAACATGCCTCATGCAGATATTGTGAAGCTAATTAAAGATGCAGGTCTCAGTGTAACTCTTCGCATCATTCCTCAGGAGGGTAAGTCAATGGCCATTAAAAACAGGAAGAAAATTTTAAGTAGCCTCCAATTAGCTTGAATTATGTCACTGCTTGAAAGAACGTCTTTTGTTTCACTTCCTCAGCTGTAACGTACAGCACACCAAAATTACAGCCTTAGAACCAGCTCAAATAATATCTGAATTCTTGAAAAGGTTTCTAGTTATGAAAAGGGTATTTAAAGCAAGACTGGAGAAACCTCAAGAGAGAGCTGAGTACCAGAGAGTCATTGTTAATGTCTTTTGGAAGAATTGTCTTGTACATGTTAAAGCACCCTACAAGAGAGCCAGGTTCTGAGTTCATTTCTTTGTATCCTGCTATAAACCAAAGCTTGGCAAAGGGACTCACAAGAGACTGCAATGGGTGTCACTAGACTTGCTCAGCTACCAGCTACTGCAACAAAAAGTGATGTGAACCAAGAGTTCAGAGTTGGTAGTTTCCTCCATGTATATCACTATAAATGCACAAGGCAAGAAAGAACTGAACCTTAAATTATCTCATTTGTAGGGTGAAGATAAGGGGACAGACTCATTATTCTGGTCATTTACTCCACAGCTAATCATTGAAGATCTTTTGATGTTGGTTTCATGGATTTGGGGTTTGATTTCAAGGGCTTTTTTTAGTTTAGCAATGTGCTGTACTGGTGTATGAATTGTACCATATTAATGAGACTGGCTTTATATCCCCTCAACAAATAGCACTAGAGCTAGCAATGTCACACAGTAAGTACTGTAATTACTTAAATACTCATGCTCCAGTTAGACGACCTTCACCTTCTGCTGCTGCATCCAGAAACAGGACAAGGAAATAGTCTGACACTGGCCATGAACTGCAACTGGGGGAACTATCTGCTTTATTAAATGAATTCACTGAAGGGAAAAACACAAACATACACAAGTTCAGAATCCACACCAAAGAGCTGTTGTATAATCACTGGAGGTCAGTTTGCACGCATCTATAAATAAGCATGATGCTGCATGCAGCCCGTGAATCTTATTTAGGCCTCCCTGGTACACAAAGTAATTCACATTGGCAAATTGCTAGTAGTTCTGTGTTAGAGATGTGTGCCTTAAATTAGAAAGAAAGCAGAGGTGCATCTGAGATGCAGTGCTACCAGATGCTAGTGGTGAGGAACGATTTGTGCCGAAGGCATGGCTTCCCTGTGTGACTGTGTGACACCGGACTCCTCATTTGCCTTCTGATATTAGCTTCCCAGCTTATAAAATTAGGAAAAAATCTAATACCTCTGTAATGTACTTTCAGGTGAAAAATACCATATAAATGCAAAGCAGTTTTAGAAGTAGCTTATGATTTGACTAGTTCATCCATAGTTATGAGAGTAATGCAGAAATGAGGGACAGCATTCCCAATCTTTGTCTCTGAAACTGCAATACAAAGGAAACTCACAGATGCAAAACGAGCAATTAAAGCCTTAAGCATAGTAATTACACAGCCAAGTATTGCTTATGCCTGCATGAGGAGTGTTTTAAGTGCAAATATACAAGCTTTTTTGACAATTAAGCCTAAATTGAAAAGATTTTTAATAAAGTAGTCACATTTTTAAAAATAATTATGAGCATAAATTAAGTAAGTAGAGAGCCATTAGAAGTGTGCAGGCATAGGGGGCTAACTCACATGTTAAAAAAAAATAAAATAAAATCATTCAAAATTCAAACTAGGTTAAACCACAAAGCTAGAACAGATCTGGATCATGCATAGCTATTGCTGTTGGGGATGCTTGGCCATATGCGTGCCCATTCTGGATGGTTTGCATCATGCCACTCTGGCCTCGCTCATTCACTATAAGGCTGGAGAGACCTTCTAGCAGCCTTCCAGTACCTGAAGGGGCCCTATAAGAAAGCTAGGGAGGGACTTCTTACAAGGACTTGTAGTGATAGAACGAGGAGTAACGGCTTTAAGCTGGAAGAGGGTAGATTTAGACTAGATATTAAGAAGAAACTATTTACAGTGTGGGTGGTGAGACACCGGAACAGGTTGCCCAGGGAAAGTTGTGAATGCCACCTCCCAGGAAGTGTTCTAGGCCAGACTGGACGGGGCTCTGAGTAACCTGGTCTAGTGAGAGACGTCTCTGCCTGTGGCAGGGGGGTTGGAACTAAATGATCCTTAATGTCCCCACCAACTCAAACCATTATATGATTCTGCTGCAAGCAGGAATAAAAAAATACAATGTGTACTTTTTGCTGTTGATAATGCATAAACAATTCTGCAGTGCTCTGTCCTCTTGTGGGTGGAGTCTCTCATTTTCACTTCTTAATAGGTAAATGAGGAGCAACGTAACTGTGCCAGTGTCAGGAGAAATGTATTCGATACGACCATAGTGCCAAATGTGTCTTCCCCCAAGTGCAGCAGGAAGCCTGAAGGAAGATGGGTGTCCTTTATTTGTAACAAGGTCACAAGGACACATTCCCTACCCCAGCCTCTTTGTCTCTTTGAATTTTATGATGTTTGGATAGAAGGTGAGACCCTATCTGGAGTACTGCATCCAGTTCTGGAACCTTCAGCACAAGACGGACATGGACCTGTTGGAGCAGGTCCAGAGGAAAGCCACAAAAATGATCCGAGGACTGGAGCACCTCTCCTATGAAGATAGGCTGCAAGAGCGGGGGTTGTTCAGCCTGGAGAAGAGAAGGCTCCAGGGAGACCTTACTGTGGCCTTTCAATACTTAAAGAGGGCCTAGAAGAAAGATGGGGACAATCTTTCAGCAGAGTCTATTGCAACAGGATGAGGACTGATGGTTTTAAACTAAAAGAGGGTAGATTTACACTCGATATAAGGAAGAAATTTTTTATGATAAAGGTGGTGAAACATTGACACCGATTGCCCAAGGTGGTGGTAGATACCCCATCCCTGGAGACATTCAAGGGCAGTTTGCAGGGGACTCTGAACAACCTGCTCTAGTTGAAGATGTCCCTGCCCACTGCAAGGGGGGTTGGACTAGATGAGCTTTACAGATCCCTTCCAACCCAAACTATTCTGTGATTCTATGATTCTATGATCAGTAATTCCAGGCTTTAAAAGAGAACATGAAACATGGAAGCAATTTGCCTTATTCAATTGTGTTTTAAATAATAGAGGTGTCAACTGGAGTTCTAGAAGTGACCAGACCTCAGAACCCACAGACTACCCAAAGGAGCCCATTAGGTTGAGATGTCCTAAAATCTAACTATAACTGAAGAGACTGAAAGCGACAACACATAAATTTTCATAACTAGTGTGTGACCAAAAATGATTATTGTTTACTTTTGCCCTTTATTAAATGCTGCGCTGTGACAGGTCTTTAATCTCCAGCTTCCCATTATGCAGAGCTGAACAGCCCAGCCTCAGCCCCCAGCTCGGAGAAGCAGAGCCCCATGGCCCAGCAGCACAGCCCCATGGCCCAGCAGAGTCCCCTGGCACAGCAGAGCCCCGTCGCCCAGCACAGCCCCGTCACCCAGCCACCGCCTCCACAGCCACTCCAGCTGCAGGGACACGAAAACAGGTAAGAGCAGCTCCTCCAGTCTCTGCCTCCTGTGAGGAGCACAGGACACTCTTGTGCTGGGTCTTCAAGCTGTTTCTAGAGGCTGTGAGCCATCGCTTGTGGGACTCTGACAAGCCATGATCCTATGATTTTGGCATGTTAAATGAGGCTGATTACATTGACTGTCTTTATGCTAATCTTCACTAACCAACATACGTCATCAAGAAGATCTTCCCCAAACAATAAATGCTGGTTACAGGACTGCAACGTTTTGCTTCTAGACATACTTGAGTTTGGTTGCTATTTAGACACTATGCCCTCTAATTTGTCTTGCTTAGCAGATGTAGCGCTTTCACTTGCCCAAAATTATTTTCTGTCAATTAGTCACACTTGGCAAATTTCTTTGCTTTATAATTCATTGAGTACTTTTTTCAAAAGCGATAACCTCCCAGAAGACATACATTTCTGACAAAATCCAATGCAAAGCTTTCACAAAAGTCTCTGTGCAGTTGTAAGGCAGTATTAAATATCTGTTGAACTGGGAATTTTCAGAGGGGACCAATAAACTACATTAATTAAGGTTCCAAAAAGAAATTATGTTGTAGTTTTACTCAAAAGCATGAGTTATAATTGGTCATGTCACCATTTACATATTCAGCAAAAATTACAGTGTCTCCAACTGTAAATAAAAACATCATCTTCTGGGATACAACTGTGGTCATATATTGGGCACCCACCTAAGGATTACTCTTATTCCAGAAAAAAGTCCATTTTTGCAAGTTCATATACTATCATTTTCCACTAGATTTTACATCAGATTACTATTCATTTATTATATAGCTCTATGCTATTTTTTCTGTATCAAAATACTGGGAGATATTTAAAAATTTAGAAGTCTAACTAGTATTTTTACTTTCAATATTAATAAGGCTTAGTACCACAGTAAGCCTCTTTGCTCTCCGTCTTCTTTTTACAGGATCATGATACTGAGTAAAGAAAGTAAGAGGATTGCATGTATACATGCAGGTCTTATTATAGATGCCATGTATGGGTTTTAAAAGAACATGTGCCAGCAGGCTATTTTCATCTTCTCAGAAAAGTCAAAGAGAAATAGTTCTGATATTTTTGTGACTGGTTAGATGTTCAGCTAATTAAAGCTGGTGTGTAGGATGATTTGCCATAATGTTACTGTAACTGTGCTAATAAAGTAATGAAGTTTTGAAACATACCTGAAAAAAAAATTGAAATGTTTGGATTATTTAGATTATCTTTTCATACGTAAATTAACATGGTCAAAACCAATACTCTCATTTTTTTTCAGAATGTGATTTTTTTTAACCAATAAGCACATTTCAAAATCTTTTCCACAGTCTCTGTGTCTCTGTATCTGCATGTGTACATGGTCACTTGGTTGACTGAAAACTTCCAGACCATTGAAATGTATATTTCCTGTATAGGAAAAAAAATATTTCCTTCAGCACCTAGCAAAGAGTGTAAAAGCATTCACTATGCAAATTTATTTTGTTAAATCTAACTCAAACCACTCCTTGCTAAAAAAGGTTTGGGACTTCCTTTGTGCCAATTCAGCAGGTTACATGGCTGTGATACAAAAGTGTGCAGAAGGAAATATTCCTTACTTCACCGTGAAGTGTGAAATGTCATTATGCTCTGATTTCCGTGTGGTAAAGGAGCCACTCATTCCCATAGGAGTAAATCAATTAACTAGTCACTGTGCTGCAGAAAGTCACATTTTCTTTGAAATGGTAGGACTCATCTTCCTGTAAGCAGTTACCAATTAAAACAGTGTTTTACTTGCTATTAGTTCCTCATTAACTGAATTTGTTTTCCTTTCATTCTGTGTGACTTCTGACTACTGATATGACCTGCTATGGGCTTGTAGCCAGATAATACTATGGAGCGGGTAATAATAATAATAATAATACACACTATACTAACAGATGTATCAAAGAATACCTTTCATTGAAAAGATAACAGCAAGTACAAAGAATGTATCCTTTTTTAACCTTAAGAAGATCACAATAAGAATATCTTGTGTCAGTTAAACAAACGGGCTATAAATGTCTGCACTAATGTTTCATTTACTCTAAAGGAATTTTCTTTCTGGAAAAAAACCCTTTATAAACTCAGTGCATTATTTTCTAGTGTGCATTGTGGATATTTTCACATGCAGCTTTACTTTCCAAGTAGGCAAGGTAATTGGGAATCAAGATGGTTTTCCTGTTCCTGTGCCTTTGAGTCTAATCCCAATCTCACTGATATGAAGTGAAAAGTTGCACACTATGACCTGAAGGAAAATTGCTCATGTCCATGTTTCAAAAATGCTCCCTGTTTTCGGATGCCTCAATCATTTACCCTCAAAAGTTTTGCTTCTCTGTGAAAATGTGTTTTACGCAATTTTGCAGTCAGGAAGTTTGCTTTCACTCATCGATACTGTGTGTAATGCATATTTGTTGTGGTTTCCCAGTTTCTGAAACTAAGTCATTTTTTCTTTCTCAGTTATAGGTCAGAAGTAAAAGCCAGGCAGGATGTGAAGCCTGATATCCGGCAACCTCCGTTTACAGACTACAGGCAGTCCTCAACGGACTACCGACAGCCTCCGCTGGACTACAGGCATCCTCCGGTGATGGATTACCAGCAGCCACCACCTCTCGACTACAGGCAGCCACCCTTGATAGATTACAGGCAGCATTCGCCTGACACCAGGCAGTACCCTCTGTCAGAGTACAGGCAGCCCCAGGTATGAACTGAAATACTTAGAGCACTCCTAAACAGAAAACATTGTGTCCATGGAGAAATGTTGTATTTTGGAAGGAAAAAAAAAATAAAAATGACATCACAGAAGAAGAAAGGCACCTTTATTCTTTTTACTCTGAGTTACTGTTTCTCTGTAGAGGAAATTACTTCAAAGTCATTAATATTGATGAAGGACTATGTGATCTGTCAAATAGCACTACATTTATAATTGCATAACTATAATGTTAAATAAATGCTATTTTTAAGGTACTGGTGAGTTAAAAGGAAAGTTCTAAAATAAACTGCCTTTGCATCAACAGAGGAATTTTTTCATTCCTAGGGACTTAATACAGTCATCCAACAGTGGCTGTACTCAGGTCAGACTGCATTTCTACAGCATTGTTGAAAATGAAGACTTTCTCTAGTCTGAATAAATCAATAAATGTGAATCCTGATTGGTAAAATTACATTTCTATTGGTAATAGTCTGGGTGAGGAGAAACTACCTTGTACAACTAGTTTCTTTGGCATCAGGCATGATAGTAGAAATTCAAATAAATAAACCTTACATGAAGAGTTATGTTACCTTGGACAAGGCTCTACTGATGACAAATATTTACTGACAGCTGTGAAGGTTTGCGAATTTAGCCCAAAGTTCAGACTTTAAACAAAAAAATTCTGCTTTGTCCTTGCAAGAAGACAGAAAAAAAACAGAGGTCAGAAAAAAATTAAATAAGAGAATATAAACTTCTGGACATTACATGATGGAACCAGATAGAGATGCTTTCTGTATGCGTATTTGAAAACCATGCACGTGAAAATGAAAATATCCAAATTCTCAAAGCAGATTCAGAGACCCCTCTGAAAATTTTATGCATTTCAGTATTTAGATAGCAAATGCCTCTCCCCACGCACATACCCTATAAGACACTTCTTAGCATCTGGAAGGATGCTTAGACTATCTGTTTGTCACTGTCTCCAATTTAAGTCTCAAACCACTGGCTTTCACAGCCGCACTTGCTCCTCCTCAAGGCGCATGTTTTAACCGAAGTGACGACAGTTGCTGTGCTTTGTGACTTCATACAATCCAGCCTGCTGATCATATTAAATTCTGCTGGGAATCTAGGAGATGTCCCTCCTACTAATTTCCAGTTGTCATGGTGCTTATACAGGAACTGCCTGATACCTCTCTTGCCAAATCAGCACTTCTACATAGACATAAACACTAATTATACTCACGTGCCATGAAAGTATTGAGGGTGAATATGAATACCATCTAGAGAGGTTTTGGTACCAAGCAGCTGCTGAAAGATGCCCTTTCAGGGCGGTTTAGACTTACGCATTTACATTTTGCTGAAGTCTCTTTTCAGAACTGGCCAAAGTCTGACAGTGCAGAAGTATAACTTGAAGATCCCTTTGCTTATTATCAATTGGATAGATGCACTTTTGAAGAGACATATTTTAAAGTTTTCTTGAATGCATACCGTGACCTTCATATGATTAATTGTCATTCATTTTGTATTTGTCTGTGCAGGACTTTGATTATTTCACTGTTGATTTGGAAAAAGGAGCCAAAGGTTTTGGGTTTAGTATTCGAGGAGGAAGAGAGTACAAAATGGATTTGTACGTGTTGAGGTTAGCAGAAGACGGACCAGCAATAAGAAATGGAAGGATGAGGGTAAGTAAAACGCATTGTAACAAAATATATGTTTGGTGATGGGATCAAAGAGAAGGCAATTTTTTCATCTCTGATCAGGTTTTAAAGAACCAATGCCAAATACCTCTTACGTTATAAACTTATTCCACAGGACTTCAAGAAATTAGTTGAAACATACAGTAGGTCTGTGTTAGGCTCTTTCTAGAAAGGTGAACAAAAATGTGTGCTCACTCACAAAGGAAAAATGTCCCACACAAGGGTACCCAAAGAGGAGATCTCACCCAAAGGCAGCAAGGACTCACTCAAAGATATATCCAAAAGAAATACGCATTCGCCAAGTGAGGGATGAGCGTCACTCAATCCACAGAAGTATTCATGGATGGTGTCCCATACATCCAAGGGGAGGATTCATGACTTCAAGGTCTACTTGCGCCAAGGGAACCAACTCAAAATTGGCTCTCTTTTGGGGCTCCATTTATACCCTAGACAAGCCTGAACTGTGGTCATTCTGATTAGTCAGGAGCAAACCCATGAGAAAGGCAGGCAGAAGACCTGGACCCTGAGGTGTCAGTTAATCACCATGGTGCACCAGATAATGGCTATGGGGCACCCAACTGATCTTCATTAGGCCTCTGGCAACTCTAGCCTTGATTAGATTTTTATCAGTGTGGCTGCACCTGCCACGAGTGTGGAACACCAATAAATAGGTTTTTCAATTTTGTTAGGAAAAGTCCCGTATATTATAATGACAAATGCTAATGTATGTTCTAAGATAACGTATTTTAAAGCTTTTTTGTTGATCCGGTCACAATACACAGCCAAGTGCTACTCTGACCAGATAGTTGTAACTGGATTTTTTCACTCCTTTAAAAGCATCATTCTTTGGAATCAGTTTTCCCCTTCAGCCTTGTCATGGAGTCTTGTGCAGTGTTCTCCTTTTTAACAGCCATTTTAACCTGACAGTCACAAATGAGATTGAAACTTGGAAGACTTTTATCTCCACTGACCTGTAACTAATGCACAGCAGAAGCTTAAGAAACAGCTTCTTCAAAACAAAAATAGAAAGAAAACCAAAACAAAAAATAATTGCTGAAAGCAATAGAGTACATAGGAAGATGAGCAAAGGAAGCAGAGTTCTGTACCCGTATCTCCTTTCCTAATTTTATATCCTGTGTTAAAAATGAAGATTCATTGCGATTTCTTGGCTGGGACCACCAGCCTGCTTGCTGCAGTTCTGTATCTCTCTGTTTCACAGATGCACCTCTATAGCAAAATATGCAAAAATCTGTTCAGTGCTTCTTCCTTCACATACCCTTGTCTTTAAAGATCAGCTTCTCTGATCCTAGGCTTTCAGCACTGGGGACAGTGAACCATGGTTATGTGGTAGGATCTTATCAGGACCATTTTCCAGCTAACAGTTCTTTTCATGATAATACTATCTCCATTATTGTTTTGCTTCCTTTTTCCCCCTCCTTGAACAGCCTTCTTTGATTTAACTGAAGCCCTACAGAAAAACATGAACCAGATAATACAAGGTGCAGATCATGCTTACAGAAAGAAACAATTCACATAATTCCACTATTATTTCTAGTAACTAAGAAAAAAATAAAAATAAAAATTAAAAAATTAACCCAAGCAAGCTGTTTAATTAGAAAAAGTAGATTGTATAATGACATGTGTGGCCTGTTAAGCATTTAAATGTAATAACTAAATGTATTCTACTAATAACATGTTATTGTCAGTCTACTTATAGCAAAAGCCCTGATAAAGGCACGTTCATATTGATAGAAGTCTCCCTACTTTGCAGAAATAAATAAGAGAGTATAAAGTACTTTAAAGTAGCAGAGCTACATCTCTGTAGCTGTCTGTAACTGAAGACAGCTCCAGACAGGCAAGTCAAAGTCTGCTTGTTGTACGCTGTTAGTGGGCACTGAGAAACATAGTCATGGGATGAGCCCAACAGCTATATCCCACTTGGACACAGGTTAGAAAACCTGAAAGTCTAGCAGCACACATGCAAAAGATTCAGAGGTCCAAACAGATGTAGAATGTCATGCATTGCAGATGCAGAGTGTACACTTGAAGTAAAAGCTAAGATTATAGGAAATCAGATGTAAATAAAGAGGTGGTGTGGAACTATCCCTTAGAAAGTAGACTAGATCCATTTCTGAGGAGAGCAAGAAAGGTATACAATAAGCCTAGAATAGGAGCAAAGAGAAATTGAACAAAAACTCAATGATGAAGCAATATGAAGCAAGTGACACCAAAATTGGGGCATCCTTGTGTCACTTTCAGTTTCATCTTCAGAGTTTCATCAATTCCAATGAAGCTTGGGAGCACATGAGAGAACAGACTCATAGAGCAAGCACTGGAAGTGAAGGTCCTCCAATGGCACTGCCAAAGCTATCTGGATTTGAAAAAACTCATGGAAGGGAAGAAAAGATTTAATGAAGTTTGCTATCACATCACCATTTCCAAACACAAGTACTTGTCTTCCTTCCTACTGGAAAGGCCATGGTAGACACTTTGTGTTTTTATTGGAAACAAATTCACTGAGGAACACTCCCATTTAGGAGATCTAAAATAGTCCTTAATTGCCCATCATGACTGATGGAGCTTTCTACTTTGATTTTCTGTGGAATTGTTCTGGGAACCAGAAAGGTGAACGACTAGTGAGTTGAGGTTGTGCAGAGTTCATCAGCATATTGCTTTTCTGCTCAAGGATCCCTTTCTGCCAGCCTATATAGATACTGCATCATGTCTTAAGGTTCAACAAATTATTTTCTTAATAACAGTTTTACAGCTTTCACAGGGTTATTACACTGTTCTTAGTCACAGCACTTGTACCTGAACTAAGACTTTTATTTGGGCTCATG
>WEIS01006360.1:0-14747 GCA_013389965.1 Todus mexicanus | reverse complement strand
ATAAAAGGAGTAAATTGCAACCTGTGAGCATCCATGAGGAAGAGCTTATTTTTCTAATTTACACTCAAGCTTTTACTCCAGCTCAGCGTGGAAACAACTGCCTAAAACCTGAAAATAATCACCCTTCACTGTGATGTGTGAATAATAATTTGCTTTCAAGAATGAAAGAGTTAAATTAAATGTACCATCAATGATGAGGAGCAGCTTGCTAGCACACTAAAAGGCGATAAAAGCTATACCCAGGAGCTCCTCAGAAGACTTAAGTTGCACAAAAAACACACTACGAATGAGAGATTACCAGTGAACTCACAAAATAACCAAGTCCTGTTGCTCTACAGAGACTATAAAACACATCATTTCACACACGTGCCATTTTCCGTAGTTCGTCCTCCCACAACTATTCAAGCCCTCCTCATCTTTCTTGCAGTGATACTAGAGAAAACATTAGAATTTACAAACCATTGCAAATTTTTTTCAGAGCAGTAACTTCCATTTTTGCCAGTGCTATAAACACAGTGCACCGTACAGCACGAGTCAGCTCAGTACTGCTGGACTGTTGTCTCCAACTATTTTCCATTAACACAAGCAAAACCAGTTTTGTCAGCACCTCCTACAAGGTGAAAAGGGAAATGGAAAGTTCTTTGGTTTTCAGCTCTGAATTGAAGTTGTACTCAGAATTCTTAATTCTGCAAGAAAAATATGTTTGTTCACTAACCACAGGAACAATAGGTTTATTTGTTGCCAATTCCATTTTGTTATTATTTCCTAAATGCGTTCCGTCTTTTTTCCCCGAAGCATTATTTGTGTCACTGTTCAACAGCAGATGGAGCAGTGGGTCATTACTGTATTTTAGTTCTGTGTCAATTATTGCATAATTTTTTCAGCTGCTGACATATAAGACTGCACAAGCAAATAATAATAATAAAAAGATATAGAGAAAATAACTGTTAAAGCATTTAGAGTTATGGAGAAATTTGAAAGAATAGTAGTCCAAGCTAATTTTGCTAAGTTCAGACAAGCCTGCATTTATGATTAATAAGGGATTCACAAACAGACATTCAAATCACAAACCTTGCATTAGTTGAATACAGTAAATATGAACTCTCTTAACCTTGAAACATGCAGTCACACATTTTTCTTACGATGATCAGGAAGGGTGAAGTATCTTCTAAAACAGAAGTTCATAAATGTTCCACATTTTGGGCCATGTAATGAAAAGGAGAAAGGGGATGTCTAAGTTAAAACAGTCATTACAAGGGTAACTTATTTACTCACATCAACCACTTTCCTTGTAAACTGTTTTTAAGAAGTTTACCACAATAAATTCTTTTGAACCTTACAGTAATTAGACCATGACTCCCATTTGTTCAGCAGGGGTTAGATTCTCACCTAACAGTAACCACCTAAAATGAAGTGTTTAGTTTAAGGTGATCATGCCAACCCTCGTCTTCAGTGAAGACAGACGTTTCTAGTCGATGGGTCTAGTGGAGACTCAGTTTTCAGGCTTCCCCTCCCCACAGGCATGGATGACGGGCTTAGGCTGGCTCTTGGGTTTTGATGGCTATGGCTCCCCCAAGCACCCAGACTTTGTTGAACCCAACAGAATAACTTCCCTAAAATCGGTTGGGTCTCAATAGTGATTGCATTCACAGAAATTTCAACTACTGCGTACTCTATTTTGAAACTTCATATAATTACTGAGAGTCAGGCTGCCAATATTTGTTGTTACAAATCAAGGCCAGAGGAAAACTTCTCAGATGGCTTCAAAGTGCCAGTTCTCATCCCCAAACCCGACTCCCTCCCCCGCTTCCTTCCAGCAGCATTCACTTTTTCTCTGCAATCTCACAAATCGGAAAAAGAGTAACCTCTAAAGCTGTTTTAGACTGAAGGTCAGAATTCAAAGGATCGGTAACTTTATCCACAGAGCCTTGCAATCACATTGCTATTGGAAACACACCCAGAAGCTCCAGCACTCGAGATGTTTTTATTAAGCAATGTCAATAGGTACAGAATTTGAAGGTTGAGGTTGGGTTTTTTTCCATACTGTAAAGTTTATCAAGACTTGTATTTGCAAGAGATCGAATTGCTTTCTGCCACCGAATTTTAGTTTAATGTTCTCTGAGGTAAGGAAACTGGGCTCTGTGTTCCATGCTAATGAAAACAGCAGCTTTGGTTTGTTTATCTAAATACTTAGAGAGAGGCACCTCTTGCAGCCAAAATGTAAACAAAGTTTAAACTTTTTTTACGGCTTGGATACTTCCAGCCTACTAAAACAGATTAATTTTTGTTTGTTTGTTTTAATTAAGTGCATTATACACATTTTCTACATGTATTTCCTGCTTGACAATCTACCTTTCCAAAGAAATATTTGATTCCTAAACCAATTATTCATAATTACACCTATAGTTTTAGCCTACAAACATAAGATGACAGATCCCTTTCAAACGTAGACTCAAGGGGGGAAAAAAAGTCCCAGAGGGCAGCCGGTACTTTTGTCCCTGCAAATCTGTCATTAATTTAGAGGAAGATAGGTTAAAATAAGGATTTCAAGAAGGTTTCACAAGAATTGAGAACAAGCAAAAGTTTGATTTCAGTATCTAAACAACTAAATCAAATACCTTGCCCTGTCTGTCTTGTATCATCACACTTGCACACACAAAAGACTACAGCATTCACACCTCCGTGAGTGATTCACCTAATGAAGTTCTGAAAACGTGTCTTAAAGGGCTCGTTGCCTTTTATAATATGGGAATCTCGATACGCAACAACCTCTGTTAAATAGCATTGCTAAACTAGACACAGGCAAACAAAACCACACCAATTTACGTGCTGAAAGACACAGCTCTGGCAGCACACACTGAGCAGGAGAATGCAGTGACTTAAGGACCAGAGGACACAGAGATATACACAGCACAACCATATGAAGAATCTGAAACAAAGGTGGATGAACAGTTGATGACTACAAACTCCTATGATTTTTCAGAAAATCATAATTTGACAGCTATCAGTAAAAGGAATGTGTTAAGCACAGCTAAAAAATGCTTATTTATCTTCAGTGCATCTGCTGCCACTTACCTTACATTCATAAGTGGGGCACCTTTCTGTATCTAGGCTGATTTTTAACAGTTCTTCTGGAAAGCAGCAAATCCTAAATTAGAGACACTCAGGAAAGTTTAGTAGATTCAGTACCCCAAAAATGCTCTAGCTTGAAACATACCCCACTGATGTACTCCACTGCAGATGACTGCTTACTGAAATAAAGTCAAAATTACACTGTTGGAGAGTGAACGCTTCAAGTGACGCCTTATGGTGCCTGGAACACAATCAAGGGCTCCATTGGCCTGGTGGAGGACACGGGTGGTGCTGTTGCCTGCTCTACCAAGCCCCAGCAGGCTGTGGCTGTACGGGAAAGCATCCCTGGCCCCTGTAGCCACTGACTTGCTTCCCCAACCCTTGCTACAAAGGAAAACTAGCATTCAGAATGAAGGGCCCCCTCCTGAGCTTTCAACTGTATTTAGAAAGGGGTTTGAATTCAGTCTTAGAAACTGTGAGGTGTCTGCAGTTGGCAAGCGGGAAATCCCAGGGATGGAGAGTGGCTGCTTCTCAGCTGGGTGCAGCCTGGGCACCACCTTAAGGCTCTTGTTCCTTGGGGAGACCCGAAGAAGCTGCTGCATGCCAGCAATGATACCCCCACAACACGTTTCTCTTCCCTGTTGTCTCCCCTCTCATAAAATCCTCATTATTTATAGCATTGGGGTTTTTTTTTAAATAAGAAAACACTTAATATTTTCACCTCCAAAATACTATAAAATATTCTGTACGCATCTCTAAAGCTTGAATTAAAATAGGATCAACTTCATGGTAAGTTTCTTTTTATGGAACTGGTCTCAGATATATGTGGTGCACCAAGCACAGCAGGAGCCTTATACAAATCCTTCTCTATTAGTTGATAGATTCCAGGACTTGGTTCTTTTTTTCCTGGTCAGTAAGTACACAGTAGTAAACAGTTATGCAGCATGCATCCTAAAGTAACAACTGGTAGGTCAACTGTTTTTCATGGCAACCTAATATAGGGTTGCCTAAAATTGCTTTTACCATCTGATGACCGTATAGGATGAAATACATTTCAGCAGGTCTTACGTGACAAGATTCCTGTTAGCTGGCGTTGAGGTCTGCTTCATTCAGACCAGGCCATCACCCTGCAGCCCAATCCAGAGATGGACTGTAGCACCCACCAAGAGCCCTTCTGACCTCCAAAGGGCTGTATACTAATGTTGGAGCCCACCCTCACAGCCTGGGCTGCAGGATCCATGTCTAGTTACCTGTTCAGGTTTGGATGCTCTGAAATCCACCAAGACACCAGCTGTTCAAAATTTGAATGGGTACTACAAAATGGCTTGAAGTGAATGGCAATGAAAAAAAAACAAAACTGAAAGTTAATAAGCAGTAAAAATGTTTCCTATAATTTAGTAGAAGAAGTGGACTTTGGAGACCTTGGAAGAGAGGTTTAAAGACTGCTGTTTACATTTGGTTTAGAAATTCATGACTATGAATAAAAAAAGAATAAATCACAGAATAAATCACAGTGATTTAAGAGATTGGCTTGAGACACTGATTTGCTAAATCTTTACACTCACCTAAGTTTGCCTGTCACTCTGTAAGACACAAGGTTCTTTGTTTTAATAAAACTGCACAGCATAGCTTAAAGATTTCTGCCAAATTTCCAACTTCAGCTCTGTTTAAGCACATGTGCAGCTTTTGTCTTGCGAGAAAGATCCATGGATGATACCAGTAAATCTTCCCTCAAGTAGCTGAGAATTAATAACGTGAATTATTAGCAATCAGAAGGCAGTGATGTCATTTGACAGTCAACAAACATGGAAGTACCTGTGCAGACATCAGTGGAAGTGTGATAACCTAATAAATAATACAAATAGCGATACCTGGATTTTTACACATCAACATGCCATGGGCACAAGGGTATCGTTTGCTTAAAGGAATGAACAATTCATTCAATATCTCCTCCAGGATGTGAAAATGCTTTTCCTTCCTCTTGTCTCGAAGAATTAATAAGCCGCTTTCCTGCCTAGCATCAAATGCAGTGATGTCAAAATCAACATCTCCATAGGCTGGATTCCACTCAAAGTAGTAGGAAATCCAGTAAATTCTGTTCACTTAAACAGTTCTTTGATGAGCCACGCTCTCCCATGCAGAGGTGGTTGCCTTGTTGTAAGTCGGAAGCTTACTCCCCTTCTCTCAACTTTGAAGATGAGAGGACAGAGTGGATGTATTGTCTTCACTCTATCGGCTCTCTTGATCTGAACTGCTGGAGTAGGAATCACAGATATGTGGAATTACTTCGGCAGTGGGGACGGCCCAGCAGCAACACAAGTTGGCTGGCGTTCTCTCAAAGCAGGTTCTGCTGTCCAGCTGTTCACATGCTCCTCTTCACAAGCTGCTGTCAACAGCTGGAGATGCCCACATCCACCCAGCATGATTTCCCAGCCCCCTCTCAATTTACACTTTGGTTAATCAATGTACACAACTTATCTTTCTTTACACAAGCTACACTCTCCTTCTCTTGGGCAAGAGCCACATGTGTTTCCCAGAGGAGTCTATTCTCTTGGGTTTTCCATAGGATAGAGGGTGCTTGTATTTCACTTGAGACAGGCAAGGAGCCACTCTCTCCGATACCGATCAATTTGTTACAAGTTTCTTCTCAACCCTTTAAATGTTCCTTGCTAGAGAGGGTGTGAGGGGGTTGGCCCTACTGGAGACATGATACTTGCTCAGTTTGGAGTCCCAGGGAGGAATTGTGCTGCTTCACAACTTGAGGGGAGGATGTTTGAGTTAGGGAAGTGTTATACTGAGGGAAAGTGTAACGTTTCTTTCCTCTTGATCTTTGTTTAGTACACAGCATTTAGTCCATAGGGCAGAGAAGTTAAGATAAACTGACAAAGCCCATGACAGACTAATTAGTGATGGAATTATTCGGCAGAAGATTGCTAGTGAGCTTGACAGGGCTTCGAAATGTAGAACCCACTTGGCACATGAGGAAGCACAGAGAAAGCTGCAGAGTATTTGCTTTTCCTGACAAGTTTTTTAAAGGTTATATTTGTTCGGAATTATTCTCATTTTGCAGGCATTGCCATTCTTTGACCTACCTCATCCATCTGGAGAAAGCAAAGGTGGTGCAAAAATATAACGGCTGAAAATAGTTTGGGAGGTCTTGAGTTTTGGATGGGGTGCAGACACCACATGATAATTTTTTTTCAGATCTAACCACTTCATTTTTCATGCTTTCCCTGAATGGAACTGACAAGCAGGAGCCACAAACCTTGCTAGTTACCTTCCTTTGGATTTGTATTGTTGAATAAAAGATCAGTGGATAATAAAGTTAACACCATTCATGACTTAAAGGTAAGCACTCTGTGTCTTCTAGGAAGCCAGTAATGCCTGGTCAAAGGACTAAGCAAACATATATCCCTTCCCTTCTCCTAGCATCCTGCAGCACAGGTACAGCCTTCAAAACACAAAGAACTGATTTAACCTAATGCTCAGACCAAATTAAGGCTCTGGGTACACTATCAGAAGGTTGCTTGATATTTGGTGATCCTATTAGCACAAACCTCTCTTCTTTACGGATGCAATCATCTTTCTTTTTTTTAAAAAAAAAAAAAGAGATATATTGGACTACAGATTTGAAATATCTGTTAAAAGTGCAAACAGGTTTAGCAACTTCGTTAGAAACTAAATCAGGGAAGTATTTCCTTTTAAAGTAATTGCTGAAACTGGTATTTTTTTTAGTGTTTAACTACTTCATTCATACGCATTTTTTATTGCGGGACAAAACCAGAGCCTATGTCAGTAATTAAAACCATTTAAATTACACGATCGCATTGTATTTACACTGGCGCTTGTTTCACTGCCTGCATTTTATTTCTGATTGCATAAATATTCATAGAGAAACACCCAGGGAAATTTTCAAAGTCATGCACAGAGACTACACTTCGCAGTTCCTATTAATTTTAATAAGAGTCACATGCTTTTGTTCTAATACTGTAAACCAAAAGCTTCCCTCCTGCTTTCCACTAATAACTAATTCCAAGAATGCACTGTCTGCATCTCCCACTTGACCATCTATAAATACACAAGGGACACACAGTCTTCACATACAGATACTTCAGGATGCTCCAGTGCCATTTTATACCCAAAAGAGAAAGCCCCCAGCCTAATCAGAGTTACTAAACTCCTCATGCTGCTCCTAATCCACATCTCTAAAGACGTTTCCATTAATTCCTTTGCTGAAATGCCTATTTAGATACACAGCAAATTAATATCCTGGGAACTTCTGACATAATTAAAAGTACAATTACCCAAAAAGTAGGATCAAAAGAACCACTAAACCCAGAATAAGACATAATCAACCTGGTAGCCCTTCAAACAGACCCAGAAACTGGGCTTTGACATTCCTCCTCCCGAAGCTCATGACAGCAAGTTATAAATGAAGGATTGAAGGATTTTTTTGCCATTTGACTATATTTGAACTTTCCTCACATTGTGCCAGGAAGGTCAGCCAGGGTATTTTTGAGCAAGGCTGTGAGTAGAGAGAATTAGAGGCTTAGAGTTACTTATGGTGTCTTGCCAGAGATTCCCTCTGTTTTATAGCTCACAGGCTTCACTTTTCACAGTTGCTGCTTCTAACCAGCTTTTTAACATCTCCTAGAAGCCAAGAGTCGGGGAAGGGGGGACATTTCTTTGCCCCACAGAGCTCACCTCAGGAGGTCCCGTGGCAGCAGGGGCAGCAGGAGTGGAGCTGGCTCAAAGCAGCACTTTAGTCCAGGCTGAAACCTAGTGCTGAAGCAGCTGCAATGGGTCTGAAGTGTTGGGAAACTCCAAGAGAAGATCGTGGGGTGCCATAAGTGAAGGGAGTCAAGAGATAGGGAAGAAGTAGAGGTTTGCTTATGAGATTGGTGCAACTCCTCAACAAAAATGTCTGGCTTCTGGGATGAAAGTTGCTTAAAAATGTGATCTCTGGACTTGGGATCCCTGAGAGAGTATGATATAGACCAACCCTGCACCTCTTACCAAAACACTAGTCTGAAGAGAGGGACACATGATGAGCTGCACCCACCAACAGCACCCCCAGGGGCAAAAGTCAGCCACAGCCTGTACAGAAGACCCACACACCTCCAGCCTTTCCTTCATCAGTACAGGGCAGCCCTGTCCTACAGGTTCACAGATCTCTGCTGGAAGATACATTTGTCCCTAGCCTTTCTTCAGCCAGGGACATCTACCCATGGTCTCCACAACCCATCTGCCTGTTCTCATGAACTGTGAAGGAGTGTGGTATTTTTGAGGCTGAGAGCTCTCTGTCAGACTGGACGGAGACTTCCCAGCAAATTGAAAAGTTATTATTAGGAGACACATAGCTCGACAGACAGGAACAAAGAATGTGTTTGCAAAACCCTTGTTTCTTTAGGAAACCAGGTTATAACAAGAAACTGCCTGATCTCTATTTATAGTTCTATTCAGTTATTTTAATGAAGTTTTTCATTTTGCTGACAGAGTAACTTCATTTTACATAGAAAGACAGTTCCCCAGAGGGTAAGATCTGTCAGTGGTCACAGCAAATCCTTTCAGTCCCCAGCTACATGAGCAAAGCTGTACCTCAGGTTCATCCTATAGAGCTGCCAAAGGAAGGAAAACAAGACCTCAGACACAAAATCCTTCCCCAGTTTGGGTGTGCCTTACCTGTACAAGGCCCAGTTATGCATGTGATCAAAGAGTCACTTCACCCACGTTACAGATCACTTGAACTTTCCTTTCCATCTCAGATTTAGTGCTGCACGCAGCTGGACTACCCTTGCTCATACGTGGACCAGATTCACTTTGTCTTCCTCACCATGTAGCAGCAGGTCTCAAGCAAAAGCAGTATCAATGAAGAGGCTCTTCCTTTTTCACCCTTTCATTCAGCCTACTTTGTTGAATACTAGAAAATGAAATCAAAGGCAGCTCAGGAACAGAGTGAGGGATGAGACCACTAGAAAAGACGTAAAAGCCACCAGAACAGACACCGTATATGAGCTCACAATGAACTTAAATCTTTTCCTGAAACAAGCAAATCTCAAATCAGAAGTCTTTTCACCCCAAATAAACACAGTCTTACTTGCCAAAAAATATTTTAAAAGCTGTAAGAAAAACCCAAAAGGTCTTTGCATTAAAGTCTCCTAAAAACTTTACTGCATCCTGCAGTTTTATGAAAACACACATTTCCCTCCACTTTCAACAAGTTTCTTTTCCTTTTTAACATAATTTCCCTGACACAACATTATATTTTTACTCCTATCTTAACTCCCCCACAGAAATCTGTTTCCAGTTAAAGAGTTATGGAAGGGGAAACCAATAAACAAGCAAAGGTGGAAACTCCATGCCTCTAAGTAATATTATTACTAAACTTGATATATTTCTTTTAAAACATTTTACAATTATATTAATTCAGAACCATACTAAGTTCATGCTGCTCTTTATTAATAAAGACATGACCAAAGATTGTAACAAGCTGGATGGGTCCACATTGTGTGTTTACACCATCAGTGTTAAAAATAAAGCCTGAGAAGGTACACAGCCAGAAGCAGGAGCTTTTTAGCATACTAATTCCTATGCAGTATCCTAATAATTATTGTCTTTATTAAATATGAATGCAAAAGGAAGTTAATGAAAGTTTATTTACACCTTGCTAACAGCTTGTTAAAAGTCTTCCTGCAAGTTTTTGATACCGATGATGAACTCACCGCTGCTGTTCTATTTTTTCTCTCGGATCATGTCTTTGTCCAGGTGAACCTATCAAAATTCCTACTGAAAAGTCGTATCCCAAACACATGCTCCACAAGGTAAGCTGAATGTACAGTTTCTTCAATGTTTCAGCATCTGAAGCTTTTAGAAGGCTCACCTTTCTTGCACCACTTGCAAGGAAAAAGATGTTATCACATGTAAAAGGAAGAGAGGAGTATATGGAGACTTGCAACCAGAGCCAATCTGCAAGCACAGAAACCTTCATGTAATATAGGTCTAAAAATTTTGTACACCTACTGATGCATCTGGCCTGACTGAGTAGCCGTAATTTAAGCAGGTGGCTGACAGATGTCATTTCTCAAGCATGCTCTTTCATGTTCACTTTCATTTTAATCTCATTTTCACGTCTCAAGTATGCATTTAAAATTATTTTTTAACATATTGCAGTGGGTAGCCTACACAATCCTTAAAGGAGATTTCAGAGTTCAAAGCTGCCAACTGATTATACAATGGCAAAAGTGAGAATAACTGTTGCCAACTCACCCGCCTCCAACACAGACTAAGAGGGGTTGTTCTGTAGCCAACTGCAGCTCTGAACCTTCAGAGTGAAAGATAAAGCAACTGTCACATCTTTGCCAAAGTTAAAATGAAGTTTTGGCTGTAACTTACAGAAAAAAATGTATTAAAATGCTGCTTTTAGGCTGAGAAGATGTCAAATGTACCTCACCCACCATCAAGAGTCTGCAGATGGTCATCTCGTTGCAGTGTAATGTTGCAAAGGGTTTGGTCTACAGACTATTTTTCAGCTTCACTCAGAGGTTTCATTCTGCAGGGGAAGTGTCAGAGCCCAAAATGACTAGTTATGGTACCACCCCTTGCTTCGCGTACTTGGCACCAGCAGAAGCAGCGTACCTGTGTGTGATGAGGCACTGACCCTACACGCGGGGCTCACATGTGAGCCCATCTGTCTGTGTGGAAGATGGGGGCTATTCCAGAAAGCAAGCACTAGGGCCATGGCTGGCAAGAGGAGCGCACCAAAAAGTAAACTTCAGCTCTGAACACTGTCTGGAGAGCTGTCCTAATGAATGTAATCTCCCTCGCAGGAATAAAGCCATCCTATTGAGCCCACTAGGGTACGCTGAGATTTAATTAACAGCCCTGGCTTTCGGGAAGAAAGCTCCAAATAATAACAACCAATGACATTGATAAAGTCGTAAGCACCAGATATGACTGTTCTGCCAAACAAATGCGGCGCTCCTTTGTTCATATTAACAGATGCATCATGTCTCATTCCTTCAGGAGGAGGAGTGAAATGGTCTACAGTAATTTGTGTGAACTTTGGGGCACATTTACTTAAATCCTCTAAAATATGCAGTCTGTTTGGCCAGTGAATTTCAAAGTTAATGAATCAAACATCCTCTTACACGCATAAGTGAGGAGAAAAAAAGGCATAAATCTTTCTGTTTGACCCCCATTCACATCTGAACATGAAACACAAGTGCTTTTAAAACAAGACAGAATTTCATATTGTATTAAAAGCATCTGCTAAAGCCCACTGCTGCTCACTTGGTTGCTGCACCACATATGCCGCCTCGCAGGTGTCTGAGTTTTTATACACCTGCTATTTCTAAATGTGAAAAAAGTAAAAGCAATCTTACGATGACTTAGCAACTTATAAAAGAAAGCTCTTTGAAATGCTGCCCTGAGCCACAGAGAACTCCAGCTGAATAATTAATTACATATTGACAGGGTCTTATAAAAGAAAAGCTCAGAGATGTATCGACATTTATATCTTCTTAACTTTCATCAGAAATGTCATTCTGCTTGAAACAATTATTGGTAGTTTCTATCATTTTGCTTTCATCTTTGAATTCTTAAGACGACACATGACTGATGATCTTTTATGGTGATACGCATTAGTAATTTTCCTAAAATTTAGTCTTTATGAGCAGCTAATTTATACTGAGACTATTAGTATCTTCTATGAAGTAACAAGAAATTCTTGTACGTACACAGCTACAAGCCACTGCATGCTACAAGTATTTCTTTGAACTATTGTAATTAGGCATTCTATGTGAATTTTTGTGCAATTAGGAATCTTTAACACACAAAACACAACCAGAAAACCATGAATTAAAATTACTTTACTAGATCAGATGTAAAAGGGATGCACCAAATAATTGCAAAATGTGCAATTCTGTCAGTATGTTGTATTTCATAAGGAGAGGGAATAAGTTTTCGTATTTCTGTTTTTCTGTTACATTTGCAATTAATTGAGCCAGAACGATGTGCACATATCTGCTACACTTGTTCTCTTACAGTACTTCAGTTGCACTTAATAAATTACACCTTCCATGAAAAGAAAAGGTGATGGATTGAAAAATGTTTAGCACAACCATGCATAATTGATAGGTTCCCTAGTGCAAATAAGTGTCTAATAAATAATTAAATTTAATCTCATTATAAGAGTTTTCATAATGGGATAATTTAATTAAATGAAAGCCAAAGGGTTTCTAGGGGTTGAAAGATGCTGCTGTTGCTATATTTGGCTAATGGTCTGGGGATGGTGTAGCGAAGAAGGGTAATTCGCAGGGGTGCATGCATTATTTAATGAATCCCTCTGAGATGCAGGAAAGGACAGATCAATGATAAGTTGTCATTTTATCATTGCTTACAATGCACATTTAAACAACCTGGGAAATGTTAAAAATGGAGAGAGAATCTTGCAACCCTTTGCAAGGCATCAGGCCTCCCTCTGCCAGGCACACAGCAAGCGTTGTCTTTCACAATATGTGGTTTCGCTCTCATCTAACATTGTTAATTTTTTTCCCCTTCTTTCAGACCAAAAACAAGAGCAAAGCCTTACAATACAAGCTCCTGTACAGTTCAGGCAAGCCTGCCCCTAAGTGAAAGTTATAATGGATACAGCATGTATATCTGATACTAAAAAATTGATAGCTGCGTCACGTGGGACCCATTAACGAGCTTTTTGAGTGGGCTGAGTTTTGAGCTTTAAGTCTCCAGAAGCACTTAGCTAGGCTGGGATACTAAAACCAGACAAGTCTAAGTAGTTAGCTCATTTGCAGGTGATCAGTTATGAATTAATACAAATAGTGAAGGTTATATCCTTTCAGATAAGAGAAGTGTCGTCTTGCACACAATAAATGCACAAGAGCCAAAAGCTAAATGGAGTGGGTTTGCAACCTGAACTCCCACTTTCTAACAACCTGCACATGCACAAGCCTTTTCTCATTTAGAAACTTTCCTTCTTACTGCTGAGTTCTGAACTCAGCAACTGCAGGACTGCAGCAGCCTGGTGGTCTGTCCCTTCCAGAGGGTCTCAACTATCTGATGGTACCAGGTATTTTTGTTAGAGATGTTGATCACTCTTCTAGGACAACAACAGAGGAATACAACTGCTGATGGTTTTGCTTTCTGAAGCATAAGGATTATGCAACATTGAAAAATTATTTTTTTTAGGATTGCTTTTGTTATCTGTATTATTCTTGTTAATATCCTTTTAAATCCTTCTGAACTTTAAAGTAATTTTTCTTCTACAGGTTTTGCGGGCCTATTACTTGCACAAAGAAAACACTTTCTAGTATTGATGAAATAAATTTAATTTTTGATTGGTGCCGTGCTTTGAGCATAGCTGGCAATAAGCTGCATGAAAGGATGCTCCAATCTCTCTAGGAGCTCTGGCTCTAGGAGCTCTGGCTCCAGCAGCTCACACAGTTCTTCCAAATACTTTGCATCGTATTTGCCAGTCTCATCAGGTCCCACAGGAGTTATTCAGCCTTTCTTAATCTTCTTCGCCTAAATTATCTTGTCGTAATTTGCCATCTCTCCACTCATCCTATTTTTACTTGATTTATGTGTATTTATCAAAGAACTTGTAGTATAGATGCTGAAGTTTTTGGATGAACATAAATCTCCTATTTCTATTTGTTCTTTATTCTCCTAGCCACTTTTCAAGCCACACAGAAGATTAACAGTAATGTGTTTCTAGAAATATTCCCTGTGGAATATGTCTGGTTTGTGTTCACCTTTTTGGTGTGCCACATGAAGAATGCATGAGTCTCATTGTGTCTCACATATGTTCACCAGGGATTTATGCCTCCATGCTCAGTGGTTACCTCCTACAAAACTATGTATTGGCGCTTTCCAGTATCATTACTCTTTTTTTAACCAACCTGTTCTGAAGCTGAACAAACACAATGCCATTTGGCTTTCTTGCTGCTCCACTATTTGGTTCAGCACCTCCTTCAGCAGTGTAAACACAAACAGTTCCTCAACTTGGTACACAGAGCAGGTGTTTAACTCCAAACTGTCATAAATGAATCATTTAGGAATCATTACAAAGATGTAGTGCCTTTTCCTTTCTCAACTATTCTATTTAGTTTCTTACAGCTTAACAGACCAATTGATTACTTACTTTTAGCCTATCTCCAGGACTAAACCACAGCAGTTGCTCCATCACCCGATGACCCCTCCCCAGTAGAGAAAGGGAATCAGTAGCCTGGTTTCTATGAGTTAAATATTCTCTGTGCCTATGAAATGAGTTTCAGAGACAGTGGACTGAAATTGAGATGTTCTTTTCTATAATTCAACCTCCTCAGGCACAGTCATCTACTTAAATCTCTGAGAGTATTTGTGTACATTTTATTACAGCTTATTTAATTCCAACAGCGGGCAAGTAAGATCTCTGCTGATTATTCAATAATCTGTTCTGTGCTTCAAGAACTAATGAAGCTCTCCATCCACCTCTCTGCTTCTCTAAGAAGACCTTCAGTAAACCAAGATAAAACATATATGAATCATTAAAAATGAAGACTTTCCCTGCTTTATATAAAATACAGGACATATAAAAGACACTTACTTATATCTTCTTTTTCCAGGTTGCATTTCCACAACAGCTTGCTGGAGCATAACTTTAAATCTGAGTTACTGTG
>WEIS01006353.1:0-28931 GCA_013389965.1 Todus mexicanus | reverse complement strand
TGTCTGTAGAACCGTCCTGCGTGTGTCTAACATACGGCTTCTCGAGGTGGGCTCTGATTCTGGGTCTGTGTGTGAATTTGCTGCTTTCTAGACGGAAGGAGTCACAAGGCGATTGGCAGAAAGAAATGACTTTGTGTTGTTCCTGTTTACACTGATGACAAACAAAAAGACATTCCTACAAACTGCAACGCTCATCGAAGATATCCTGGGAGTTAAAAAGGTTAGTTACTGGTTTCTTCATTTTATTTGTCTGGTTTTTCAGGCCAGCAGTGGAAATGTAGCTGTTTCTTTGGAGAGCTGCTAAAGATAGTCTTCTAAGCTAGTGCTGTCACTTCTTGTAGCTTATTTGGAAGCTGCCTCTTTGCAGCCATCATTAATTTCAATTCCATTGCCTACAGAAGCCAAATTATGCACATGGCATTGTATTTGGAACGCTTCTGCAGAGGATCACAGGGGGTTGTTAAAGTGCAGCCAGGATTTCCAATAAAGAGAATGAACCTCATCTCAATTCATTTTTCGTCCCTGCCTTCTGATTACACTTCAGATATTTTAGTAGTCTTGCTGACATCTGGAAGGCTTCCCATCCTGCTCTCTTTGCCTTTGGGGTTTGTCACCTCTCAGAAGTTGTAAGGCAGGGGAACAGGACACGTGGGTCTTTTGCACAAATGGGGGTTTTGAACTTGCCGGTATCATTGGTTGTCCAGGGAAGCTGTGGATACTCCATCCCTGGAAGTGTTCAAGGCCAGGTTGGATGAGGCCTTGAGCAACCTGGTCTAATGGAATTTATCCCTGCCCATGACAGGGGAAGTAGAACAGGATCATCTTTAAGATCCCTTCCAACGCAAACCATTCTGTGATTACAGCTTAGTGCCCCGATGTGACCCAAATGAAATGTTAGTTGTGTAACTTTGGGAAACCCTGAGCGAAATATGTAAATGTACATTTTGTGGAGAGGCACAGGATTCTGTAACCTGTTACTGTTTGGTTTTGTTACAGTAGAGTCCAGTGTGACATACTTCCCGAGACAGGAAGCAAGCTTAGTTTATCTGAACAGAAATGCTTTTTGCTGAAAACTTTTTTAAAAGTCTTTCTACTAAAAAGGTCTTTTGATGGAAAAAAAAAATGAGAAAAATAATCTAGAAGTTGGTTCACATCTGTGAGTTTCAAAAAACGTACAGAAGTGGAAAATGAAACTTTCTAAGACCTCGGTGTAGTTTGTGTGTTAAATTAGGTTGTGTGGTTGGTTTTTGTTTTAGTTTGGTTTTAAATTAAAGGCCAACAAATTTTATGGAAATACCTAGTCTTTAAAATATGGCTAGCCATACTTTAGGAATTGATAGACTTGGGTGACATCCGTTGTAAATCCCAACTATTGAAACAACACACGGATCTCCCAGGGAAGAGCTGTAGCTGAAGCCTTCTGACTGTGTCTGTCTTCACTTATTGAACATCGCATGTGACTTACTCAGTTGATGTTGCCTCCTCCAGGAAATGATACAACTGGATGATATTCCCAATCTTGCGAGCCTCGTGTCCAGTTTTGATCAGCAGCAGCTTGCGAACTTCTGCAGGATCCTTGCTGTCACCATTTCTGAGCTTGACACAGGCAGCGATGACAAGCACACACTTCTTGCCAAAAATGCCCAGCAGAAAAAAAACTTGGGTCCTTCTCGAGCTGAAATTAATCAAGGTAATTGTTACACTGTGAAAAAAGCCAGAAGAATCTCACCAGGGTGTAGTTTCCCTCTTCAGGTCTCATCTCTAGCCCGTGTTTCTAGAGCGTACTCTAAGTGTTCTGACTTCAAAATCATTTTTCTTTATTCACTTTCCTCAAGCAGTTTCCTGGAAACATTTTTTTCCTGTTCATGAGGCTTCTTTTGTAGCTCCAGTGAACTGAGCGGGTTAAAATAATTTGGTGTGTTTTCTATCCCTCAGTCACTTCCACGACTTTCCCTTTAGCAACTCTCAGTAATTCTGTGTCCTTTAAATAGGAATTCCGGAACTAAAACTGCATGCGGCGTGGTTACTGTTGAAGCAGTTCCTCCTCTGCTTTTATCTGTTCTCCTGAGCAGGGTGTCTGTCTGTTTCGAAAAGGAAAGCATGTTTAATTTTAATCATGTAGCCTACCTTTAGTGCACCAGCCTTGGAAATACGTGGGTCTAATCTCAACTTTAACTTTCAACACACTTCAGGTTTCCTTGTTTTTGCTGAGTACTTCTCAGGTTCAGAAGTCCTGCTCAGAAAGATGGGTATGAATTGAAAAAATCTAAAGTGCCCTCAAATGTAGAATCAGCTGTTCTCAGCTCTTACTATTCTGAAAAGTTTTTGGCCTTCCGAAGCAGATGTTTGCCCAGGCCCCTGACAAACTGCTGGGAAATGTGGAAGCGGGATTTTGGAGCTGGTTCTCCCGTCTTCTAACATTTTGCGTGAGCCGTGGACAGCAAAACTCCGTTTGTAACCACTGCCACCTCTACAGCATCCAGCGAGAGCCAGAGAGTTTAATACAGCAGGTGGAATTGAGACATTTTGAAGGGAGGTGTCTTCTCTTCTGGCCTGTAATTGCCAGAGCTTCTTTGTAAAGAGCAGTGGATGAGTAAGTGTTGGTGTGGGTACAAAGTTTAATTTCAGCGAGTTGAACTGTGGAAGCGTAGATCCCACAGAGCAGAACTTAGCCAAGCAAATGTTTAACTAATCACTTTTTTGTTAGCACAATTAGACTGTATCTAAGACTGTAAAGCGTATTCCATTAAAAAAAAATAATCAGGGAGGTTGTTCTTTCAAAGATAATAGCAGCGGGCAGAATCTCAGGGCTCTTTCCCATAGTGTTCAAGGCCAAATTCTTTGTCCTTTTCTACTTACATCTGCAAGCGTGTAGTAAAGTGAAGACTTGGGTCCTGTAATTAAGTTATTCTGTGAAAACTTCAGGACAAATTGCAGCTTCTAGCACCTTCCAGAGCCCCCAAAGCACTTTCCAGACCAGTGGCTTCTGTCCCTTGAACTGCTGTTTCTAAAGGTGCAATTCCGCAACAGTTAAACCCCTCTAACTTGAGGCTGGTGCCGTGTATTCCCCATCTGGTTTGCTCCACGATGAACTAATTCTGGGAACTAGTACTTAAGCAGCCAGCAGCAATCCACCCAGCTACTGAAGGGAGCTAGTTCAGTTTGCTGTGAGACAAATGCTGAGGGAGGCAAAATGAAGGAGATAGCATCGCCCAGAGGAAAGGGGAGGTGGAGCTGCGCCTTCCAAGGGCTGCTGCTTTTTCTGCCAGCTTATTTTCAGCCAGATCAGTTCCTTGATATTGTCTCACTGTGGACTGGAAAACAGCAGTGCTAGCAGAAAGGAATTGGCCAGAAACAAGCAGTCAGAGTAGGGTAGTACTAATTTTTTTCCAGTGTAAGTCTAACACAAACCAGTTTAACGCTGATTGCGTCGTGTAGGGTATGTACAATCTCTTCCAGTCTTTAATAGGAGAGTGCGCCAACTTCTTCTGCCCCTGAATCTTTTTAAGCAGATGGAATTTGTTTCTCTGTGCTCTTCTACGTTGCTAATGTAGATGCTTTGGTACCTTGTGGTTTAGAGGATTTGATGACTCCTGTGTTCGTGATCTTAAATTGTGATTTTTTTTCTTTTTCAGCTACGCTTTTGAATATTCCAGGCTTCATTGAGCGATTGTGCAAACTGGCAACACGGAAGGTGTCTGAAACAACAGGTACTTCCAGCTTCCTCCAGGAGCTGGAAGAGTGGTACACCTGGCTGGACAACGCTCTGGTGCTTGATGCCCTGATGAGAGTGGCCAACGAAGAGGCAGAGCAGAGCAGTACAGGTACCTGTGTCCTTCCCCTAGCCACCGTTGTTTGACGCGCATCGTAACCTTCTGCAGTGTTGGCCGTCTGTTGCTTTTCCTTTCAACCGGCATTCATTCCCTATTTCATGACCGACGTGGCAATATTTAGGTCTGACTCCCATTTTATTCTCACTTAGCACTGATTTCTTTTCCATGAACTAACGTTAGCAAAAGGAAATGTCCTATAGCAAACTGTGCCCTTTGCAGAGCCGGATAAAGCTGCAGCGTTGTACATCCTCAGCACTAATCTCCTCGGGAATGACAAAAATAACACACAGCTGAGCTAAGTGACTTCACCAGGATTTTGGTTTGAAACTTGGACTGATGTCTTTAGGTCCAAATTCTTCATATCAAACACGTGGTCCCTTCTTTAAAAAGGCAGGATAGTTCTAGAAAAACTAAGTAAGGTAATGGTGAAAAAATAATTGTTCCAGGAGAGCGTGTGGAAGTGTTAATACAATTATAGGAGAACGCTTTGAAGCAGTTGTTTGGTTTATTCCTTCACCCTTCAGCGTTACAAAAATGCAGTGTGTGTCTTACAGAACTCAGAGTCCTCAGTAACCTAATGAGAATTATCCTGAAATTTTATTATCTAAGTCTTTGCTTCTGCTCTTCTTTGAAAAACTTCCTTATCCAGCTTCATCAGTGTTGTAGCAATTAATTATGAAAACTTCTGAAAACGCACAAACTGAAAGAGCGGAAAGCTCCAGCAGCCCTATGGTATGCACCCCACCCTGCGGGAAGCTGGAGAACACTCGGTATTTTGGGACAGAATTCCTAGGGCAGTTTTGCTGAGGTGAAACATGCCCAGTCCCAGCTCTTGAGCACACCACCAGTTGCCAGCTCACCTCGCTGTGCTTTCCCAGCACGCTGCCTGTCGCCAGGGGCTTGTGGCTCAGGGACTTCTGAGTCAGAGGTGGTGTCTGGGCCCTTCACCCTTCGATGGTTTCCTTCCTTTGTGTGTTTGCCTAGTGACTGTTTGCTCACACAGGTTCGCGAAGCACTCGCCCTGTACTGTGACAGGGCAGTTTGTCACTTGGTCACATCTTATGTAAAGAGCTAAGTCCTTTCCAAACTGCAACCTGCAAGTTTCACTGTGTCCTTGTTTACTTTCTCTGTGTCACTTGTGAGTTCTGTCATGTTTTTCACTTGCAATCGTGGTATTCTATCCTATTTTTGCCCTTAGCAGTATAATTCTAGATAGGGCTGTGAAAATTATTTCACAGTGACCTAAGTATACTGGTGCTGAGGTATGAAATGAAAGCAAACTATAGGAAATGCTTCTGATAGTCTCACCCCTACTTTCATTGCCTTTTCTGCTATGTCCTTCCTGGTGCATAAAGTAATTTGTGCAGGTAGTCTTATTTTAGGTAGATAATGTCATTTAGCTTATTATGGAAAAGTCAAATAATTTTTTAAAATCGAATTTTAGCTCCTCTACAGTTCCAGGTATTTTTTTTTCTCTTCTGTATCATTTAATTTAAGTTAGTTATTTATTATACACCACTATCTGTGGTTGAGAAGATCGAAGCAGGTGTGAGAGTCTTAAATCTGCAGCGTTTCAGTTTGAGGGTCATAACTGTAATGAATCCTTTCCTGGTGGAGCTGCCTCAGGCTCACATCTTTGCCATCTTGTTCAGAGTCTTCGGATGAAAGTGGATTGGCCAACACCTCAACGCGAACCCAGCTCCCCCAGTCCATGAAGATCATGCACGAGATCATGTATAAGCTGGAGGTGTTGTACGTTCTCTGCGTGCTGCTCATGGGGAGACAAAGGAATCAGGTGAGAGCTTGTCAAGGATCCCGCTTGCAGAAGTTGGTGTCTCTTTAAACCTAAGGGCTGATGAATTAGGTCATGGACACAGAAACATGAAGGGCAAAGCTCAAGGCATAAAGCTGGACAAATCCCGTTGTTGCAGCGCTGCGCAAACAAGCGAGCAGTGTTTCGTTGCTGAGAACAGAGTGAGCCACTGGGCAGGGCTTGTCCCAAGCTGCTGTGCTGCTCGGACTCTGCAGAGCTACTGCTCTGCTGCAGGATGAGTGCAGGAGGATGCCTCCTGGATGAGCGAGCAACCTGCCCCTCGGGTGAGGAAGTGTGTGGGTGTAACTGGGTGCTGTGGGAGCTGCAGTGAGGCTATCTTCCCCCTCCTGAGGCACTGCTGACCCGTTGGGACCGAGCCCTCAAGGCCTTCCCCTTATTTAGCTGCTTTCACTTTTGGAAATCTCTGGGGGGATTTGTGAAGGGGGGATTTTTGCAGTAGGTTCCCAAGTCTCAGCCAAGTGTGAGCTTGTTGTTAAACTCTCAGCTGGGAGGATATTGTTGAGCGCTGCTTGCACTAGGCGCTGCCTAGAAATCCAACTCATCTGTTCCTTTTGCGTTCGTTGCTTTTGAAATGAAAAATAATTTGTTCCCTCCCTCACCGCAGAGGCTTATGGAGAACCAGTCAGCACAGCTTGGCTGCCATTTGATTGAAAGGGCTCAAAGGGATATTGTGAGGGGAAAAGCAGAGCAATCCGTTGGTGCAGTTTTGACTCGTTTCCAGCGCTGGCAGCCTACTCAGCTCAGCAGAGCAGCTTGGAAGAGCAGGGGCGTTCGGATGCCCTGGAGACTGGGAGGATCAAATTGTTCTGAATTGTTGAAGGGCTGTTGTATGAGGCAAGAGTAGCTGTGTTGGGGGGGGCTGTTGCTTGACCACATTTATCTGGGGTATTTTGTTCTTTGCTGGTAACCTCCTATTGTACAGGAGTCAAAAACACTCGCCACAGGCAGTCTCTTGAATCTCTTCATCTGAATTTCAAATTGAAGTGCATCTGTAGTACAGTCCCAAATGTAACTAACCTGTTCACTCCAAACCTACAAATGGATACTCAGCATTGAAAATAAATAGATTCTGTAGTTTCCTCTGTAGCCAGAGGAAAAAAGTGATTCTGGCAGAAACCACAACCACTGCCATAAGAAACTCATAATCCTGTTGTTGTTCTTTTTAGAAGTAGTGTTTCTGTTGGGCAGAAAAGAAAATTTTCAAAAAGCCCAAGACACAACTGGCAGTGCCAGACCGTGGGTCTGTTATAAGGAATTTTTTTCCATTGTATCAAGTCAGATCACTCATCCCTGCCTCATCTCACCACAAGAATGTAGTTTAATAGATACTGCAGCAACTCCTTGCAGCTTGTACTCATCCTGCTGCCGCCTGTTAAGAGAGCTGGAGGTGCTGGCTTCCTTACCTCCCTGGGTCTGTTCTAGCGTGTTACTCTCAGGTGGGACAAGGTAGAACGTCTGCTGCTGAAATAGCTGGCTTTGAAGCTGATTTTTCTTAATTTCCTGGGGAAACAGCTCTTTATTCTTCCTCTGCTACCTCTACCCCTACCCAAATGGGGAAGCTGTCTAAGGATGAAGCTGACGTGCAGTTCAGTTCCTCTCCAGGGCTGATTCAGGACTGGAGCTGAATTCCTGAAAGTTTTGAGTTACATCATTCTCGAAACACTTCTTGCCCAGAGCCAGCTGGTTTTGTAAAATCCACTGCCTTTGGAACACGTGATAGATTCTTCATTCCTTAAGCTACGTAAAAGATTTTAGAGACTTGTGTGGTAGATGCAAATCCATTCCCCTTCGAGTGAAGAGCTAGAGCTGAGCTGTTCTACGCAGAAAGCCCCGGTAAGCCCAGCACAGCAGTGTGTGCAGTAGCACTCACACTGACAGGCTTTTCAGCTGGTTGACAGTGTCTCTTTTTCTATTGATGAATAAAAGCACAGGCTCTGTGATCCCAGGCTGCCAGTCTGAGCAGCCAAAGGTCTTACTGGTTTTATATTGGAATAAGCCTGCTGGGGCTGGTCACACCGCTGGGGATAAGAGGTGTTTCACTGCAGATCTGTGCCTCTGCTTCCTTCTCGTTATGGCCACACCCTAAGTTCCTCTCCTTATGTGTTTTTCTAAGTTGTCTTGCATGTCTGTCTTGTAGTGAAAGGTGACGAGCTGATACAGTTGTTCCTGCTCTAGGGAGCCACACGCTGCAGAAGCTTCTAAAGGCTTTAACAGTGAGAAAGCAATAGAGCAATTCATGGGAAGCGGGGCAGCAGCAGGCAAAAGTCAGAGGAGTTTGAAGGGTGAATATAGAGCAGAGATTGTCTTGGCATCCCCAGGCTGAGGAGTTGTAATGAGTTTGGGGTCTGGGAGAGAGTGTGGTCCACAGGCAGCGACTGTGTCAGGAGCTTTGTCATGCAGCCGTCTCAGGTGAGAACTGAGTTTAGGTGAACTAGAAGTAAACACATCTGAAATTAGGGATGAATCATTTGGAATAAACAGATTATAATCTGTGTGGAAAGGAGCAGATTCCTGCATTCAACGCTGAACGTAGAGAGCCCCTCCTTTAGCAAGGAGCCACAGCTCTCGCAAGCAGCTTGCACGCTTGGCTTCATCATTGTGCTTGTGCCGCCCTGGCCCCTGAGTGCTGGAGGACTACAGGGAGTGCTTTGTTCAGAGAGATTCCTCAGAGCTGGTTTTCTTGGAGGCTTGTGACTAGATGAGAGTGTCTGAGCATTTTGAAGAAAGGGAGCCCCAAAGGACTGTGAGCTTTGCAGACTGTCAGGGTGGTGCAGGTGAGGTAAGAAGGAGCTACACACTTCTGTAATGGGATAGTTGGAGATGCCCAGAAGTGGGATTGTGATTCCTGTATAGATGGGAAGGATGGTGGCTACAGCCAAGAGGGATGCAAAGGCCACCAGCTGTGCTACAGACAAGAATAAATAGCATTGAATGGGAAATAACACCGGCTTCAAATAGTTCTGATTCATTCAGGTATTTGAGGAGATAGAAGCAAATGGAGCGAGCTGCTTGAAATACTGCTAGGTGTAACTCCATACCTCAGACAAGCTACGTCATTGTTTAGGTGACTTGATTTTAAGGAACATGTCTGTTACTGCTTTGGGCGCTTAATTTTTTACAGCATGTTGAGCTTCCCGGTTCTGGGTGGTTTTTATTTGTGCTACATCTCAAGGGATGCTGCTTGTCATAGGCCTAGAGCTCACGAGAGTCCTACTTTGTGTTTCTCCTACTCCTCATCTTCCAAACTGCTTACATCAAAACTACCAAAGCTGAAGTATCACAAGTATCAATACTGGAGGCATTTAACAGCTGTTCGCACCCAAATTATTGGCTTTTTTACCTGAGTAACTCCATAGCCTATTTCCAGCATGTCACAATCTACCACATCCTACCTCGTCAGGTGAACTGATAATAAACCCTGAGTAATTCTGGAATTTTCATCTCTTCTGGGCCTTCTCTGCAGAAGTTCATCTTCCCCTTAACCTGAAGGAGTAGTAGCACTTGAACTGCGCTGGGATTGTGTTACTGCTGGACTCTGCTCTGCTCAGAACTCCTGCCTAGGTCACTTGAACAGAAGTGATACTCATAATTTGTATTGTCCTCAGAGGACCACCTCAGCTTCAACTGCGTGAACTGGGAAGGCAGAGGGATGAGTGTGAGCAGAATATCCACAGCTGGGTTTTGTGATACATAGAAGTTAGACATGGATGTATTCTCAGTGTGCTGTAAGCGATGTCCTGATGTCCAAAGCTGCTCTCAAAGGCACAGAGGTTAATTGCAGCACTGGCTAGCATCATTCTCCCAAAATGTCTGTTTTCTATCCGTGTCCACCAAATGGAAACTACGCTAATGATACACTGTGGGTAACACGTGTTAACACAGACACACGCTGCTTGCTAAAAGAATTCACTCTTCTTGTTGTCAGAGGCTGGTGTAATTGTGCTCGTCTGTTTCCAGACTACATTATATCCATATTTGAGGCTGCAGCAAATGAGGATGTACTTCTCTTGTTTTCCAGGTTCATAAAATGATAGCAGAGTTCAGACTGATTCCTGGCCTCAATAATTTGTTTGACAAACTGATCTGGAGAAAGCATTCGGCGTCCGCCCTTGTGCTGCACGGACACAACCAAAACTGTGATTGCAGCCCAGTGAGTAACTTCTAAAATTCTGCGTTGGATTTTTATCATATCTTGTCATTCTGGGGAGTCGTGTTGAGGAACTGGCTACTGGTAGAATACACGAGTTGAGATGTGGCAGCATCCAGGGGTTTGTAAGTTGTTGCTTTCACTTAAGTCTTTATTTTTGACTCATGCTGGCAGTTTAGCAGTGGGCAACGTAGCCGCTCCCTTCTTCCTTAATTTGGGAACTGAGCAAGGGGTAAATTCTGTGGTCCCTGGATGCCAAAGGTAGAAGACAACTGAAAGTCTGGAAATGACACTTAGCAGGTCATAGCGATGGGAGGCACAGAACACAAAATGGGCCACAGACTGTTTTTTGAGGAATTAGATTTTTTCGTTGTTTCTGTTTGTTTGTTTTGTGGATGGTTTTGGGGTGGTTTGTTGGTTTTGGGTGGGGAGGGTTGGTTCTTTGTTTTGTTTTTCTTTTTCACAAATCTAGACATTCTTAATCGATCAATACAGCAATGAGCTGTTCTGCCTTTGCACTGGAAAGAAATTATTAACTGTTACGTGCCAAGGTGTGGAGGCAGCCTTCACTTCTGTTCCATTTTGGGAAGCCTGCAAAGTGCAGCCTTCACCACCTTAGCGAGCCCCATGCTCTGCCGTCCAAATGGCTTTGATTTGGATGGGGTTTCAGTTCAGCTGTTTCAGGTCAGCTTGGTAACCAATGATACCCTAAAATACTAACGCAGAATTTTTCGATCTTTTTTCTCTCTTTCTAGGACATTACTTTAAAGATACAGTTCTTGAGGCTTCTCCAAAGCTTTAGTGATCACCATGAGTGAGTATGAAGGGCTGTGGTAGGTGGTGGCTGGGCAGTGGTGTTTGCCTGGGTGCAGTTACAGCGGGTGTCCGAGCCCCGGCGCAGGCTCTGAATGGGGCATTGTCCTGTCCTTAAACTCAATTCAGATGTTCAGATGCCCGTCAGCTCCTGCTATAGAATCAGAGAATAATTAAGACTGGAAAAGACCTCTTAGATCATCAAGTCAAACCTATGACCTACCACCACCGCTCAGCTAAACCCTGCCACTAAGTGTGGCATCCAGTCTGGCCTTAAACACCTCCAGGGACGGTGACTCCACCACCTCCCTGGGCAGCCCATTCCAGGGTTTTATCCCCCTTTCTGTGAGGAAGAGCTTCCGAATATCCAACCTAAACCTCCCCTGGTGCAGCTTCAGGCTGTGCCCTCTCATCCTGTCACAAATTGCCTGGGAGAAGAGCCCATCCCCCTCCTGTCTACACCTTCCCTTTAGGGAGTTGTAGAGAGTGAGAAGGTCCTCCCTGAGCCTCCTCTTCTCCAGGCTGAACAGCCCCAGCTCTCTCAGTCTCTCCTCGTAAGATTTTCCCTCGAGTCCCTTCACGAGTCTGGTTGCTCTCCTATGAACAGGCAAAGGATACACTCGCCAGTGGGCGTGTCTTACTATGTCTGTTGATGATTAAAAATAGCCCATTTTGCTTCGTGTTGAAGCAAACTGAAACCTTTATACGACGAGTTAATGTTTTCTGGCTGAGGAAATGAGGAGGCAGCTTTCAAGATGCTGTTTATCTGTCTCCTCCCGCAGAGTTGGTAGCGAGCCAGTGTGCTCACGAGAGCACGTGGACCCTGTGAGGACATGTCCAGGTTTAATTCAGAGTGGAACAAGCATGATAGAAAGGCTGTTGGAAGATCGGGGTGAAAGACAGCCTACCTCCAAAGAGGTTAAGCAATACTCTTGCCTTTGGAAAAAGGCTGGAGGTACGAATGCAGTTGAAATGCCAGCTCTGGAGAAGACCTGATGAAACTGGGTGGGAAAATGTTAGGGGAACAATTGTCTGTCAGCTAGCCTTCGGAAGCTGTGTTGGAGAGAGGAAGAAAGCTTCTGCTTGCCTTCAGAAAGCATGCTGGTGAAGGCTGAGTCTGCCAGAGCAGTCGAGGGGTGATGCAATTTGCTCAGGTTATTTTTTTAAAGCTATACTGCTGATGCAGAGGTCCTTGTGGCTCTGTTCAGACTGTCTGTGTTCTATTGCTCTAATTCAGCCCTGCAAGCTGGGGTCCTGTTGCTTACTGCATTTGGCGTGTATTGCACTTTTTGCCTGGCTGGGCATAGCTGCAGCCGTAGGCTGGTAGCTCTGGGGAGGTTTTATCAAGCACTGTTAGATCGTAATATTAGAAGCATCGGCCCTTTTGATTGCGGAGTATGAGCATTAAGAATGAGGAGCTGCTGGATGTGCTGTAAGCCAAAGAGAGGCTGTAAATCCTCCATGAGAGACGTTGTTCACCCAGGAATCACTCCATATTTTCCTGTAAAATCTCTTTAGATGATCATCCTCCAGAGATCTCGGACCTGTTGAAACAGGAAACAGCTTTCAGCTGTAACATGTGAGCGAGTGGAATGTGTGGAATCTGGCTGGGTTTTTAAACAAACGGTTACACCAGCTTTCTATGAAATCCCAGATGAGCTGAGTTAGCTGAGGGCAAGATGAGCGCGAGTACTTAGATACTAATACTAACCTCAGCAAAACTGCATCGACAGCAAGTTTGTGGAACTGTTTATTGCATGGAGAGAGAGGCTGTATTTTCATTACAGAAACCTGTTGATCCACACGGAAAGAAGATTCACATGGCAGCCTCAGTGGGCACTAATCTGGAAGATAGCGTTTGAAGCCTGAAGGCATCCCCATCACCTTGCTGGTCTAATAATTTTATCTTCTGTGTAGCCGCTGTGTTTTGACGCCTGGGTTCTCTTTGCACACCCTCACACTCATCGCTGCATCCTACGATCCCTCAGCTTTCCTGAAAATGCATCTTTGCTGTGTGACTCTGAGCACTTGGAAGCAGGAGGGCTCCAAGGAGCAGGCTGGCATTGGGCAGGGAGTCTGGCAGAGGGACCCTGCCAACTACATTTCTAATGTGTCCAACTCGTTCTGCATTCAGTTTATTTTACAGATAAATTAGTGGATGTTTATTATTGAAAGTTCAGTGTTCGATAAAGAATTTCATGCAAACTGCCTGGGTTTATATCCCCTTCCGTCCTGTTTTCTACGTTTCATGAAGTTTTTAAATATTTCTAGAGAAAAAAATTTCTCAGAGCAATAAAATAGCAGGTTAAATAAGTACTTTTTTTGCAGTTTCTGCTGAGATTTCTCACTGACAAAGAGCGTGGTCACTGTAAGGCAGAGAAAACCTGTAGGAAACTGTCAGTTTCCTATTTAAGCCTTCTTAAATTCAACAATATCTTGCAGAGATTTTAAAAATGAATGTTATCTGGAAGCACGTAGTTACAAAACCATGAGGTCCTGAACAGGTCGACAAAGAGCCACCCTCTCAAAACTGGTGGGTGTTGAAACGTGGCTTTGGTGGATTTTGACAGAGGCTTTCAAAGCAGCAGCCGGCTGGCCTGCCTTGGGAGGGTGCTGGGGGGGGATGGAGTGTTCCAGAGGTGGAACCTGATTGCCCAGGCCTGCAGCCCTCATGGCTTTACTCTTCATGGAAAATTGTATGCTTGTCTGTCTCCTGAGTTCATCCCATTTTTCTCCCCTACTCCCCATCTTGCTTTAGGAACAAGTATCTCCTTCTAAACAGCCAAGAGCTCAATGAGCTGAGCGCCATCTCCCACAAAGCCAACATCCCGGAGGTGGACGCCGTTGTCAACACAGACAGGTGAGTTGGGGCAGAGGGTTTCAGGCAGCGACTTCTAGCGTTTCACAGATGCTTCCAGTGGAGGTTTATCCCCTGTTTTATTTGAGGTCTGCCACACTTGCTTTAATTCCAGTGATATGTTTCAGCAGGAAGCGTCTAAGTCTGTACAATATTCACTCTCATTAGCAAATCAAAGTCTGTTTGTGCTCAGAGGCAGGTACTTTAAAAACAAAACCGACCTAATGGGCGTTGAGTTCCTGGCCCAGGCTTGATTATGATGTGTTCAGTCTGCCTCTTTGTCTGGCCTTTCTCACTATAGACGTTGCAGACAGACCTGGAAAATAAACTGTGATCCCTCTAATGCATGAACTGCTGCTACTAATAAATCTTAGTTTTGAGATTCAGGAGCAGTCTGTGCACACAAAGTCCATTTCCAGTCTGCGGAAACAGGTCTAAGTGTGCCTGCTCAGAGTCTTTAAAAGCAGCTAATAACTAGAACAAGCTAAATTAAATTAACATGTTAAACCACTTAGAAAAACTCTACTGTTATATTTGAGTATCTGCTAGATTGTCTATTTTGATTTAACAAGCCATTTAATACACTATTCTCATGTACAAACCTCACAAGGTGAAATGCTATTTGCAGAATTTAGTTGTCAGAATCTTTGCAGAGTATCAGCAGGGATTTGTTCTGCACAGAGCAGATTTACCTCACTTGAGAAGGGAATTCTCTAAGAGGATTTCTAAATTGTGATTATTACCATAATGCTGTGCCTAATTGGGAAGAGACAGTGTCTGTATTGCTCAGATCCTTCCCTTCTAAGCACAGGTACCTTGCTGCCTTTGTTCAAAAAAGATTAAGTATTTAGGGGGAAAAATTCCACCCTGTTTAGGAGTGCTCTGAAAGGAAGCAGTTCAGGGGTGCAAACAGCTCTTTCCAATCTGCAGAGTTCCTCCTCTCTCTTTAGCATTAGTAAGAACAGACTCATGCTGCAAGAAAACCTCTTCCACAAGGGCTTTGTCAGCTGGCTGGTGCCTGCCCAGCAAAGGTGCTGGTCCAGTATGGAGCCCTTAACCTGGTGTTCCTGCTGAGAGTGATGCTGGGCTGGTTTTTGAGTAAGAAGAGACCCACTTGAAGCATCTCGTCCTACCTCTGCAGGACAGCTTGGGCAGCCAGACAGGCAGCACTGCTCCCTTTCTGACCTAAACTTGCTTTCTTTTTCACCCTTTGCATTTTGTTTTCATACTGCTTTTCTTCTGGCGTTACTTCTGCAAGAACTTTCTATTGGTGGATACTCTGCTGAAGATGCTATCTAATACTAGCAGTATTCAGTTCTGCAGCCTTTATACTTTTACTAGTACATAGAGAAGAAGGCTACCTCAGAGCATCTAGGTTTCCATACTCTGCTCTGCCTCCTGAATGGAACTTAGGGCTTCCTGTACATTTGTTGAGGAAAAAAAGATGTGCTTCTTTCATTCCTACACTCAAATGCGGTAAATGTTTTTTCCTAGTCTCTTAATTCCTGCAAGCTGTGATTTGATATTTCTGAAATTATTAAATTTTTGAGAGAAAATGGATCATTTTTCGTTAAGCTTTCTCTGCAAGTTGTGTTGTAGATATTGCAGACATTTACCAAAGGCAAGGAAGAGAACTCTTCCACTGGTAGAACCAGTAACCAAAGTTAATGGTTATTTGCACTGTGTATTTAATACTGGGGATTTTGATCATTAAAAGCTCTGGAGAAGAGGCTGGATTCAATGTTCTCCAGGGTTCAGCACTTGCCAGCCCTTCCACTCATGCTGTCATTTCTTCACATGCTCTAGGAGTCTTGTCTGTGATGGGAAGAGAGGTTTGTTGACCAGACTGCTTCAGGTCATGAAGAAGGAACCAGCTGAATCCTCCTTCAGGTGGGTTCACTCTGCACCGTAACATGTTGGTTGGAGTTGACTGGAAAGTCAGTTTATTTTCATACAGCTTTTCACAGTTGAAAATGCTTGAAAATTGGAAGCTGTGAAAAGCTCTGGCCTTGTTGCCAATGGGTTCAGTGGCAGAGCAGGTGAGGGAGAACACCAGAGCTTGCGCTGGGCCTCCTACCCACTGCAGTCAGTGATGTTCTGCAGGATCAATAGGTCTGACTCCAGCTTCAGATTGGAACAAAACGTTCGGAAATTTAATCTAAATTAAAATTGTGATAGAAGAATCCCCTTGCTCCTAAAGGAAAACCTCCTTTCTCTTTCTCAGGTTTTGGCAAGCGAGGGCAGTTGAAAGTTTTCTGCGAGGCACTACCTCCTATGCAGACCAGATGTTCCTGCTGAAGAGAGGACTCCTGGAGGTAAGGGAGTATATGTCAAGCTTCCCCTGTAACCTAATTCCATGGCAATCAAGGAGGATTTATCTGCAACGAATTAGAAAGGGCACAAAAATGAAAATATTCATAGGGAATACAGCGATTTTTGAGAAGTAGTTGTGAATTCTGCTTGTGGCAGCCAGGTGTGGGGTGAGCCTCCAGCACTGGGAAGGTAATTGAACATGAGACTCACCTCAATTGGTGTCTTTAGTTCTGTCATTTAAGAGCTAAAGCTGCAGATAGATGTTTGAAAGGGTGATTAAATCAGAGCCTGCTGTTCTGCTGGCTTGGGCTGAGCTGTGGCAATAACATGTTTTCCTCCCCTGCCAGCATATTCTCTACTGCATTGTTGACAGCGAGTGCAAATCACGAGATGTGCTTCAGAGTTACTTTGACCTTCTGGGAGAACTGATGAAATTCAATATTGATGCATTCAAGAGGTTCAACAAGTACATCAACACAGATGAGAAGGTAAATATTTGTAAAAGCCATCCCCGGTAGGTCAAATTACACGCGCTCAGAACCGAACGGAGCACTAAAACCCGGATTCGTTTGCTGATTTTGGTGTGCTTGTCCAGCTTGATGCACAATAAACACTAAGGAGCGAATTGCCAAAGCCTCTCCCCCTGCGTGCGTGTGTGTTGCTGCGTACACTGGGGTTTTGAGAGGTGCTCGCAGCTGCTCTGAATCAGCAAGTGCTGAGCTGCTCCGAAAACCTTGTCCTGTTCCGGGATGGAGCAGGTCCTGAGGTCAGGGCTTGGAGATGGCCGAGCGTTTCCTGTGAGGTCACTGAGGTTTGGGCTAAGCTGATGGTCGTGGACATTGAGACAAGCTCCAGAAAGTCTTTCACTGGAGCTTGGCAGGGGATCCTTCATGGAGGTGACTTAAATATTCATTAATACGTGATACTGCAAAAAGACAGCTCTTGGTTTTGCTGGTGTTTGAAATTGCAGATGCTTGAAGAAGTCAGGGCTGATGTAATTACCTGTGAAACTTAGTTGCATTTGTAGAGCAAGAATAGGCAGCTCAATGCAAAGTGGATTCTTGCTCATGTGCATTTCATGTGTACAACATCAGCTATAGAGTAGGTTTTGAGTGCCTCATACTGTAAATTTTCTCTGATTACTGCCAGATTTGGCAGACCCTGGAGAATAGAAAGAGACATATTTAAAAGAACGGTGCGTTTAATTTCAGGTTGTTTTCTGGTAAATGAACTCGCACATTCTAGAGAATCTCTTTATGCTTCGTGGGTGCTTCCTGCTTATTGATCTATAATGGGTTTGGATTCCCATTGTATGAATCCCTCACTGTATTCTCTCCAGCACTGTCTGCTGGGCCGAAGTAAGTGTAGCTAAACACAGAGCCAGAGGCATTGTGGAGGCCAGCAGCCATGTCAGCATGTGAGAAATCTTGGTCTGACTGATGTGACGCAGCTTCCAGAGATTTCAGTGCCAGGACTTTGTGGCATTTTTCTTTTCCATGATGTTCTTAAGGCACTTGTGGTAGGGGTCCTTTGGTCAGCCCTGAGGGCTGGAGGAGGCAAACCTGGCAGTGTCTGTCACCTCTTACTCTTGTTTGAGGTACCAAAAAGGTGACCACCTCGGGTATTTTGGTGCTCGGAACCTAACTCTTTGTTACTGAAGGGAAGGGGAAATTGTCCATGTTCAAGTGCATGGTTTAGGTGCTCGTGCCCAGAATTCAAGGTGGTTTCTCCAACAACCTTCAAGAACTCTCCTCTTTCCATGGCGAAAATCTGGAGAACGCCTCCTGATGCCCCACTCACCAAACCCTGTTCATAGCTCTTCCTACCTGGCTTCTCTGACCTGTTCTGTTGTGCCAACAGCGTAATTGCTTTGGTAGACACCTCAGCCATGCTCATTCTGAAGAGGGTATGAAATGCTGCTCTCTCCAAGCTCATCTGCGAGTGCTTGTGACGACTGAAGGGGGTTTTTGTTGGAGTTTCAATGCAACACTAAAAAGTATTTCTCTTCAGTTCCAGATATTTTTAAATCAGATCAACACTTCGTTGGTTGACTCAAACATGCTTGTTCGCTGCATTACGCTGTCCCTGGACCGATTTGAGAATCAGTCGGATGCTAAAGGTAAAGAATAAGAATAAAGGGGGGGTCGGAATGTGTGTATTGGGGGAGTGATAATGGTTGTTTTAAATCTGGGTTTTGAAAATGTTGGGCTTAGACAGAGAAATGCCACCGTGCAGCTTTGTTGCTGCAGGCTGAGCAGCAGTTCTTACCTGCCCTATTGCCTGGACCAGTGTGTCTGAGCTTTAAGCGCCTGCTGATGATCTTTTCCTCTTTCTGCAGTTGCAGAAGTCCTGTCGGAGTGCCGCCTGTTATCATATATGTCCCAGATGTCCATGAGAATGTCCTTCCTTTTCCGTCTCATTAATATTATCCATGTACAGACGCTTACACAGGTAAAGAGCTGGCAGGAGCTTTGCAGTTACCTTGCTGATACAGTTTAGTGATGAATGGGGCTGGGAGCAGGGAGGAATCTGGCTTCTTTTGGAGACCCATGTCCCTTCCTTCTATCTTGATAAGTGTAGCAGCACCTTGTCTACATGCTCACTGCAAGCATGTTTTGTAAGGACTTGTGTACAACCAGCACCTCGATTTTGTTGTTTGACCTATTGTGTCATTTTTACTTGTAGGAGAACGTCAGTTGTTTGAATACGAGTTTAGTTATCCTCATGCTGGCCCGAAGGAAAGAAAAGCTACCTTTTTATCTGCGCACTTTGCAACAGATGGAGTATACAGAAAAATACCCAGGCTTCATCCTGAACAACTTCCACAGTCTCCTGCGATTCTGGCAGCAGCATTACCTCAACAAGGATAAAGACAGCACCTGCTTAGAAAATGTACGTGACCCTCTTCCTGTAGCAAGAATCTATGATAGCAATGTCTGTCTGCTTGGCTGATAGCAAAAATGGGCAGTGAGAGCCTGTGAAGGGGAAAAAAGGAGCGAGTTCTGCTGCCCGGTATAGCTCTCTGTAGGGTTTTTCACACCGTCTTAGCCAGTCAGGCCTCTCTTGCAAGCAGTCAGAGTGCTGTGAGGTAGGTGCTGGCTTCCCCTGCAGACAAGCCCATAGATCATGGCTCTGGAACACCAAGGCGAGATTTGCCAATGCTGAGCGGGTTTGAGACGCAGGATGGCCAAGAAGGCCACCAGCATCCAGGCTTGTGTCAGCACCAGTGTGGCCAGCAGGATCAGGGCAGGGATTGTTCCCCTGGACTGGGCACTGGGGAGGCCGCCCCTCAAATCCTGGCGTCAGGTTTGGGCTCCTCACTCCCAGCAGGACCTGGAGGGGCTGGAGTGTGGCCAGAGAAGGGCAACGGAGCTGGGCAAGGGGCTAGAGCAGGAGGCTGGGGAGGAGCGGCTGAGGGACCTGGGGGTGTTGAGCCTGGAGCAAAGGAGGCTGAGGGGAGACCTTCTGGGTCTGCAGAGCTCCCTGACAGGAGGTTGGAGCCAGGGCGGGTTGGGTGCTGCTCCCAAGGAACAAATGACAGGACAAGAGGAACCAGACCCAGGTTGCACCAGGAGAGGTTTAGGTTCATGTTAGGAACAATTTCTTCCCCAGAAGGGTTCACCAGGCCTGGCCCACGCTGCCCAGGTCAGGGGTGGAGTCCCCCTGATTCCTGGAGGGATTTCAGAGCTGCGGAGATGTCGTGCTGAGGGACGTGGGGAAATGGTGCTCTGGCAGCACCAGGTTAATGGTTGGACTCAATCTTGAAGATCGTTGGTCTTTTCCAACCAAAACCATTTGGTGATTCTATTTTCAGTTCTCTGTGCTGAATGCCTTTGGAACGTGTCTTCTACATGTTGGTGGCTGCAGCCCACGCTAACCAGCCTCTGCTTCTCTTCCCACAGAGCTCATGTATTAGTTTTACCTACTGGAAAGAGACTGTATCTATACTGCTCAGTCCGGACCGGACGTCCCCCTGTGCCATAGTTAGCTACATCGACGAGGCGTATATGGACATTGACAGAGACTTTTCTGAGGAGTAATTCTTCGCTCTGCTTCTGATGGACAGCGCTTGGAGGGTACCTCGCAGCCCGTGGATTTTCAGGGATACGCTGTGTAGTGTGTGTGTGCGTGCGCGGCTTGGAACCGTGGAGCGTTACTGCATTGTCAAAACCCCAGCCCCCTCCCGGCCCCCACCTCTGATCTCTCATGGATGAGACTTTGGAAGCTCTCTGGGCAACACTTTCAGGGATGTATCTTCCAGTTGTTCTGGGATAAAAAGAATCACCTGCAAGGACCAGCCTCCTCATTTTTCTTTTTTTTTTTTTTTCCTCTCTCCCAGTCGGGCGTGGCTGGTCAGAGCTGGTTTTGCTGACCGATGAGGATAACTCTGTACGTGCCAATTTCCTTGCGGCTCTTTTGTGTCTACCAGAATTTAGCAGGTCAAAAAGCACAGAAATTGTCCTCCAAACGTGAGGTCCAAGGAGCCGGTGTGACGGGGACCCCGGCACAGCAGCCACCTGCCACGAGGACTCCCTTCGGGTGCAATTCTTCTGTTGGGGTTTGGAATCGGGGGGTGGGGGGGTTAGGGTTGGTTAGAGTGTGAGTGTGTGTGCGCGTGCGTGTGCTCTGAATTCCTGAGAGCCCTAGCTCCAGTCACCTCTTTACCATCGACTTTGGGATCATTTGGTACTAAATCTGTCTGTTTGTGCATTAGGAGACCCTCTGTCCTGCTGTCTTTCCTGCAGATCCTTCCCACCTGAAGGCCTCTTACAACGCTGCAGAGAACAGAGACATTTCAGCAGTGGTGGAATCGCAGCAGGGGTTGGCTTTTTCATGGAGCACTAGCATTAAAATGTACTAATTTTTTTAAACTTGCGGCTTGTCCCTTCTTGGGTAACTAATCTGGTTTTAAAATCCTTTCCAGGACCATTGCTCTTGACGCTAACCTCCTATGCCTGGAAGTCTTATGTCAGTCTCTGCTTTCAGTCCTTAATATCAACACACGTTAATCTTGAAGTGCAATATTTACTGGAGATGTCAGTTCTTTTTTTCCTGGATCTATTTTGAGGAGAATGTGTTCAATGCTGGGAATAAACAGTCCTGGGTGAAAGGAACTTTGTAGGTGATGTTGGGAAAGGGGAGGCAGGTTCTGGCAGTCCCCGCAGCCAAACCTGCACGGGCCCTGCCCGCTCACCAGCGTTACTGGTGTTGCTCCAAGGCAGTCCCAGTCCCAGGAATGAAATACAGCCTCAACTCCTGAGCCACTGCGTCTAAGTCAAAAAAACCCCCACGCATCTTGCAGCTCCAGCTAAAGGAAACCAGTTCTCTTTGGAACGTTCATCTGAATTTTTTAAACTTTTCTTAACTTATTTGATGAGATGACTTGACTTCAGCTCTGTCCAGGCTCTGGAGAGGGCCTGGGCCTGAGGATGTCCCAGAGCTGTGGCATTTTGTCTCTGATCGTTGCCAGCAGAACACAGCTCGCTCCTGGGCTCCCAGCGAGGCCCCCAGCCCCACGAGCAGGACTTGCTCCCCAAGTCACCCTTCTCCTCTCGCTTGTCTCACCCTTCAGTCCTGCTCTGGACTTGCAGTCACTACTTTGCTTGCGGGGTGGTCAGAGCTGCTGAGCTTGTGCATGAACCTGGAGCCTTGCAGGAGCTCCTGGGGCCCTCCCTGGGGGGCTGAATCTCCTGGGCAGACTCTGCCCTGCTCTCCTGAGGTCACCCTGGTCACGCTCTTCACAGCAGGGAGCTCCTCGCTACGGCAGCTGCAACTCTGCTCTTCATCAGGTCCCTCCCACCCTGTCCCCTTCCTTACCCCGAGCTCATTTCTTTCTCATTTGTACTTTTTTTTGTTCTTGGGTATTTGTGTTTTTTGGTGTATCTTTGCTTCTTCTTAACTGTAATAGATGTACACTTAAAAATAAATGCTTCAAATTAAAAAGGCTTTTAAGTTAAGGGACGCCTTTTCCATAGTCTAGTGAATTGGTGCATCCACCGCTGGCTGCTGTTCCCCTGCCCAGGCTCGTTGCCAGCTCTCTCTTTCAGGGGCCAGCAGGAGCCAAGCTGTGCCCGGCCTCGGCCGCTGCCCTGCCCCAGCCTGAGCCAAAACCACGCTCCTGGCTCACGGGAGGTCAGTGCCCGCTGCCTCCTCCCCTGCTGGGCTTTGCTTTTGCCTTCAGGCTGGCGCAGGAGGCTGAGAAGGACCCAGGGAAGAACCCCCAGCGGCTCCTCTGCAGGGGTGAGCTCAGCCTGCGCGGGGCAGGAACGGACAGAGGGTCGCAGGCACCTTAGACCTGGGGACCACGTTCCTGTGGGCTCATCTGTCCGTGTTGCCCTAAGGATCTCGCGTTGAGAGGGACCAGAGAGCTCCGTCCTTCATCCTTGGTTTATCTTGTGTCTGGGGAGCAGGGGAAGTGCCCAGCGCGGTGCCGGGGAGAGCTCCGGGGTGGAGGTGGGACCCCTGTCACACAACTCCTTGTTGGAAGCCTGCACTGTCCCCAGGGATCGCTGAGCCTCCTGCTGCCCAGACCGATGCCAATTTACTAACTGCAAATGAACGTATTAGATGGAAACTATTAAAGATCTATTTTAAAGAAGTGAGTGGAGATGTCTTTCTTTGCAGTCCTTTGCCACGGCACTACCCACCCCCCGTCTGCCCCGCGGGACTGGAGGTGAGGTGGTGTTTTCGTGGTCTCCCCAGGAGCGATGGTTTCTGTCCTCCACCCTCAGCTCTCCTCCCCTCCCCTGAGAAGGGCTGAAGTGTTTTTGGGGGTGTAGGGATGAGGAAAGGGCTCTGGAGCAAGGCAGGGCAGCAGAGCAGGGCGAGGGGAGCCCTGTGCCTGGCTCCAGGGCCCCAGCTTACCCCCACCTCTCCACCAGCAGAGCCCGAGGCCCCGGTGAGCCGGTGACAGACACAGCAGAGCAAGTCCTGGCAGATCTACGTTTATTGGCGCGGTGCGAAGCTGGCAGCGGCTGTTGCAGCCGTTTGCCTCCAACCTACAGCGGGCAGCTGGGGAGCGGGCAGGGCAGGGCCGGCAGCCGGGCGCCTGCTACTCGTGCTGATGAAGAAACCCAAAGAGCTTTGGTGAGAGCCTGGGCCTGGGGCAGGGAGCAGCCTGCAACCCACCCTTCAGCTCCCGCTGCCACTGGCAGGTGAGGGGGGCAGCGCTGGGCGGGATGGGGCTGGGGGCTGGGCAACTGCTCCTCTGGCTCCAGGGGTGGCAGGAGCCTGTGCCCTCCCAAGCAACAAGGGGAAACAGCCTCAAGTTGCACCAGGGGAGGTTTAAATTGGACGTTAGGAAAAATATCTTCCCCACAAGGGTTGCCCAGACCTGGCCCAGGCTGCCCAGGGCAGGGGTGGAGTCCCCATCCTTGGAGGGGTTTAAAAGATATATAGATGTGGTGCTGAGGGACACGGGGCAGTGGTGCCCTGGCAGTGCTGGGTTAGTGGTTGGACTTCCAACCCAAATGATCCTGTGACTCCATGACCCCCTCCCCACGGCTGGGTGGGCTTTACCTTGGAGACGATGACATCCCTGGTGCGGGCGCGCAGCTTGTTGACCTGTGTCTCAGCGATGTCGGCGCGCTCCTCGGCATCATCCAGCTCGTGCTGCACCTTGCGGTACTTCACCAGGTTGGAGTTGGCCTGCTGCTCCTGGGTGCGGTGAGGGGAGAGGTGGGTGCGTGGGGCAGAGCCAGGACACCAGGCTGCGAGCTCCTCGTGCCAACCTCATGGCCCCTTTCCCTTCGCGGGGAAGGGCAGCCCAGTCCTGTGACCCCAGCAGGAGAGCAGAGGTGGGGACGGGCACTTACCGCCTCCTCAAACTGGCGTTTGTAGCTCTTGACCTTGCTCTGCAGCTTGTCGATCAGGTCCTGCATCCTTGTCAGGTTCTTCCGGTCCTCCTCAGCCTGCAAGTGCCCCAGCCCCGTTAGCAGGACCCCGGCAGATCCCCCAGCTCAGGCTCCACCTGCCCCAATACCTTTATCCAGGTGTCCCAGTGGGGCCAGGGCCAGAAAGCCCCAACACAGAGGGCACCAACCCAGCCACGTGTGCCCCTCCTGGCCCCACAGCACCTCACGTAGGAGGCGCCAGCAAAGGGACAAGACAGAAACACAGAGCAGGAGGTGGATGCTGGGACTGGGAGAAGGCTGTCCTGCCCTTGTCCGTCCCAGAAGAGCACCCAGCAGGAGCCAGGGCTGTGCTGGGCTGGGTGTGAGTTGGGTAACGCCAGGATCAGAGCACAGAGAGTTGGGACAAGTCCTGCTGGGTTGGAGCTGCTCCTGGAGCTGCTGTACCTGGTAGCTCATCTCCTTGATCCTCCGCTCGTACTTGCGAATGCCCTTCTGGGCTTCAGCCATCTTCTTCTGCTCCATATCCAGCTCTCCCTCCAGCTCCCGCACCTGCAGTGGGTACAGGCCAGCTCAGCACTCTGCTCCCCAGCACCGCCTGAGACCAAATCACATTCCCCAGGTCGGAGCAGCCACAGCCAAGGCTAAGCCACCCCAAGCAAAGGCTGGGCGCCGGCCCCAGGCTTGCAGATCCTCAGGAACTGCTCCTCACTGCCTGGGGTATGGGCTGGCCTCAGAGGCATGGGACAGGGACAGTGTCCTGCTCCTGGAGGGCACAGCCGGAGACCTGCCCCTGCACCCTCACCCTGGCCTCCAGCTTCTGGATCTGCTTCTTGCCCCCCTTGAGAGCAATCTGCTCCGCTTCATCCAGGCGCATCTGCAGGTCCTTGATGGTCTGCTCCATGTTCTTCTTCATGCGCTCCAGGTGCGCGCTCGTGTCCTGCTCCTTCTTCAGCTCCTCTGCCATCATGGCAGCCTGCAAGGCACAGGGGCATCACCACAAGGCCAGGCAGCCACAGAGCCTCAATGGAGAAGCTCTTTGACCCTCCCTCTCCTCCTGCCCACCGGTGCCAGAGGATGCTGGGCACCCTTGCGAGCCCCGGAGCGCCCATCCCCAGAGCGCTCTTACATCGGTGATAGCTTTCTTCGCCTTCTCCTCCGCGTTGCGGCACTCCTGCACCGCGTCCTCCACCTCCCCGCTCAGCTGGGAGATGTCAGCCTCCAGCTTCTTCTTCTGGTTGATCAGGCCGGTGTTCTGCAGAGAGAGCAGGGCAGTGCCACAGGGACCGGCCCCTCACAGCGGCCGCTGCCCCCGCTGCCAGACAGGCCCCTGCCGCTCCAGTGCCGGCAGAGCCCCAGGGTCTGGTGGCCCCTCACCTGGGAGTGGAGCAGGTTGACCCTCTCGGTGGCCTCCAGCAGCTCCTGCTCCGCCAGCTTCCTGCTCCTCTCTGCCTGCTCCAGCGCCGCCCGCAGCTCCTCCACCTCGGCCAGCAGCAGGTTGTTGCGGCGCTCCAGGGCAGCCGCCTGCTCCTTCAGGTCGTCGTTGTGGCGCTGAGTGTCGTCCAGCTCGATTTGCAGGTCCTGCCGGGCAGCGCGAGGTCAGCGGGGACAGGAGGGAGCTGGGGCTGGCCGCTGGGACAGCACCGAGCCCACCCCGCCCACGGCCGTCCAACCTTGATCTGGGCCTGGAGCTGGCGGACCAGCTTCTGGAACTCGGCAGCCTGGCGGTTGGCGTGGCTCAGCTGGATCTCCATCTCGTTCAGGTCTCCCTCCATCTTCTTCCTCAGCCGGACGGCCTCGTTCTTGGCCCGGGCCTCCGCATCCAGCGTGGCCTGCATGGAGTCCATGGCGCGCTGGTGGTTGCGCCTGCGGGAGGGACGAAGCATCAGCCGTGTGTCCCCAGGACACCCAGCCTGGGGCGGCCCTGCCAGGGCCATGGTGCCAGCTCTGTCCCCTCTCAGCACACACCTCAGGTTCTCAAACTCCTCATCCTTCTCCGCCAGCTTCCTGTCCACGTCAGCCTTGATCTGGTTCAGCTCCAGCTGGATGCGCAGCGTCTTGCTCTCCTCGTGCTCCAGGGCGCCCTAGAGACAGAGGCAGCCGTGAGAAGGTGGTCCCGGGAGGGATGTCTCCTGCCATCCAGCCCAGCCCAGCCTGGCCTTGCCCCCAGCCCAGCGCTGTGGGGAGCAGGGCAGGTGGAGCCACCCCAGCACCTTGCTGTGGCGGCACAACTCCCACGAGCAGGGAGACCAGGGGGACCAGCCCAGCTCAGGACTATCACCCCACCAGCATGGGAGGGTTGCTGCTCAAGCAGCACCCAAGCAGAGCTGCAAGGTGGGCCAGGAGCTCTTGAGGGCAGTGGGCACATCCAAGCATCACGGGGAACCAAGGACACACCTCAGCCTCCTCCAGAGCTGCCTGGATATCGCTCTTCTCACTCTCCAGCGCTTTCTTCAGCTTCTCCAGCTCATGGATGGTTTTGCCGCTCATGCTGATCTGGTCAGTCAGGTCAGCAATCTCCTCTGGCAGGGACGGAAAGATGTTTGGTCAGGAACAAGTTTGTGGGGCCAGCCCCACACAGGTGGCTTCCCCATCACCCTGCCCAGGCCCAGCTGATGTCCCCCCAGCCCCCTGGAGAGCTGCTGAGGTTGTTACTGGGCACGTTTCTGAGCCCTGCTGCACTCCCCTGTTGCCTGCGGGGAGCAGAGGACATGGGAGAGGCATTAAGGACCCACGGAGACCTGCTTGTCCAAGAGCAACACCCTCAAGCCAGTGCCAGGCCACAGCTATGGCACTCTGGGCAGCAAAACACGCAGCGCTCACAAACCAGAGCCAAGTGACGCTGCCTGGCTGCCCAGAGTGCCCCCACCAGGAGGGCAGGACATGGATTGGCTTCCTGGCTGGGCTGCTGCAGCCCTCCAAGGAGGAGAGCGCCCAGGTCTGCTCCGTGCCAACACGGGACCCCTGTCCCACCACACGCCCGAGATCAAGGGAGCCACAGGCTGCCCGTGAGAGCAGGACCCTGGGGCAGAGAGTCCAGGGGGAGAGCTCCAGCCCAGTCCTACCCTGCAGGTTCTTGTTCTCCCTCTTGAGGGTCTCCAGGTTGTCCAGGGACTCCTCATAGGCGTTCTTGAGCTTGAAGAGCTCTGTGCTCAGGCTGCGCGACTCCTTCTGCGACGCTTCCAGCTCTGCCTGGGTCTCCTCATACTTCTGCTTCCACTCATTCAGGATCCTGTCAAAGTTGCGCTGCTTCTTGTCCAGGGCAGCGCAGGCCGAGTTGGCGCGCTCCAGGTCCACCGAGAGGTCCTCGATCTCCGTCTGCAGCCGGTGCTTGGTCTTCTCCAGCGAGGAGCACTTGGCGTGGGCAGCCTCCACGGCCTCCTCGGCCTCCTGCAGCCGGGTGGCCAGCTTCTTCCTGCCGAGGGCACCAAGGCTGAGCGCTCCCACCCCAGGTGTCACCCACGCCTCTGTTCTAAGGAGGGGAGGCCACAGCCTGCCCAAAAGGCCACAGAAAGGGGGATAAAACCCTGGAATGGGCTGCCCAGGGAGGTGGTGGAGTCACCGTCCCTGGAGGTGTTTAAGGCCAGACTGGATGCCACACTTAGTGGCAGGGTTTAGCTGAGTGGTGGGGATAGGTCATAGGCTGGACTTGGGGATCCCAGAGGGCTTTTCCAGCCTGAATTATTCTATGATTCTACGATTCTGTCAGTCTGGGCAGGAGGGTGCAGCCTCACCCTGGTCACTGGGAAAGCCCCATCCTTGAACAGGAAGGAACCTGCCACCTGCAAGGAACAGACTCCTGCCATGAGACTCACTTGGCTTCCTCCAGCTCCTCCGTCCTCTGGATGGCATCTGTCTCATACTTGGTTCTCCACTGAGCCACTTCTGCATTGGCCTTGGACAAGTTCCTCTGGAGCTCACTCTTGGCCTCCACCTCCTCCTCATACTGCTCCCGCAGCAGGTCGCAGTCGTGCCGGGAGGCTTGCAGGGCATGGGCCAGGGCGTTCTTGCTCTGAGGAAGAGAAGGCTCATGAGAGGAGCTGCTGGCCCCAGGCTCCAAGACACCAGCCACAGCACTGGGGGCAGTGGGAGGGAACTCCTTTATTGCCCAGGTTCAGAGCTGCCCTCAGGGCTCCTGTGTGTAGGACATGGCCCATCTCCCCAGTCCAAGAATCTGGGCCACTGCCAGAGTGGGAATGCCCCATTCCCTGAGATCTGCGTCACTCGAAGACCATCCATGCCCTAGAAGCCTCACCTTGGTCTCCTCCTCCAGTTGCCTCTTGAGTTCCTCGATGTTCTGGGTGAACGAGGTCTTGCCACGGCTCAGCTGGTTGATGAAGGACTCCTTCTCCTCCAGCAGCCGACTAAGCTCCCCTGGGTTCAAACAGAGCCAGGACAGCTACTGTGGGGCTGAAACGCTGAAATCTGCTTTAGCTCACGCTCCACCACAGCCTGTGGCCTTCAGCTGCGTGGAGATCTCCAGCAGTCCCCGCNCACTGGCCTGTGTGCACCAAGGAAAGCTCGTGTGAGGCCCAGCTCTGCCTGGAGAGCACCATCCTCCCAGGAGGGGCTCAGTGACTACATCACGCCGGGACCTCTCTGACTGGCTGAGCTGAGCCATGTGCAGAGAGCAGGAGCCTGCCAGAGCTCTCGTGTCTCTGCTGAGCTAACAGTGGCTCTCTGGAGCCAGTCTCCCAGGAAATGTCTTCCCAGATCCTCCAGACTTGACTAGAACAAGCAAACATTGCCACAGTGCCACAAGGACAAGCTATACCTAGCAGAAAAGAGGTGCTCGGCCATGACAAAGAGCTACCATGGACAACATCTCACGGACACGGCTGTGCTGAACATACTGCAACCAGTTCACAGAAGAGCTGAACCTGCCCCGCACCGAACCAGTGCCCACCTTGTTCTTGGTGAGGTACTCAATGTTGGATGACAGGTCATCCACCTCCATCTTCATCTCGCTCTTCTCCTTCTCCAGCTTCTGCTTGACGCGCTGCAGGTTGTCGATCTGCTCCCTCACCTCCGCCACGCTGTCCGCGTGCTTCTTCCGCAGGGCAGCCGCCGTGGACTCGTGCTGCAGGGTTGCCTCCTCCAGGTCCCGCCGCAGCTTCAGGAACTCTGCTTCTCGCTTCTTGTTCATCTCCAGCTGCGTGGCCGTCACCCCACCGGCCTCCTCCAGCCGCTCGCTCAGCTCCTCCAGCTCCCGTGACACCTCTGCCCGCTGCTTCTCCACCTTGGCTCGGGCAGCGCGCTCAGCCTCCAGCTCCTCCTCCAGCTC
>WEIS01006337.1:0-17443 GCA_013389965.1 Todus mexicanus | reverse complement strand
TGCTTTTTGGAGTGCTTAGATACAGCATGTACATACCACTCACCTTAACACTCTTGTGCTGTAGGGCCCCTTTATGGCAGATAAGCTAATTCTGTTTCTTGTGAGGCTGTGTTGACAGAATCATCAAAGCTACCTTGCTCACGATGGCTTTATAGATAATATCATTGCTAAAACACATGCCTTTTTATAGCGACTAGAGTCTGAGCCGCACAAGCAGCCTGAATTTCTCTTGCACTGCAAACAACATAATGGATTTGACTGGGCAGAAAGAAGCTTAACTTTGCCTCTTCACAAGAGCAAGAAGTCAGGGATGCTGGCAATTTTGGAAAGTGAGGTTTAGCTAAACCTGAGCATGGAGGGGCTTGATGACTCAAGCAGTTGCTTGAGCAGGATGAAGCAATAACAACGTGCTTCACAAGCTTACTCTGATGGGGCAGCCGTAGCCATGGGCAGCTGGCGCTGGCTAGGTCAGTTTACTAATCTTTGAGGGAAAGAACCAAGCTTACCATAAACTGAGTTCTTTCCTTTTCTGCTCCTTAGTTGCACTGAAGTATGGGCATACCTGAATCTGACAGCAAAATGATTTATTCTTGTTCTGTTAGGGAATAGTGGAATGGGGGAATGCTGCTGGAGATCTTGAGAAATTAGGAGCAAATTAATCCCTATTGAGAAAATACTTTCATTAGGAGAATTCCTGCTTTATTGATAAGATCTTTATTTGGAGATGTTAAGTGACCCCAGTCCCACTAAAATGTCTTACCTTATGTGAGTGATCGTGATCCCATGCTTAATATTAAAGAGCTGTCTGCTACAGAATTGTAAACTGTAAGGATTTGTGGATTTGCTATAAATGTCTTTTTTTTGGTTTCAGAGAAACTGATCTGGGATAAATCAGGGAGAGTGAATAGTCTTCATACAAAACCACATGTTGTAATTACAGCTGATTCTGCCTTGACTCTTCTATATCTCTTCGTGAATTTTTTTTTAAATGCAAGAAAGATTTGGAACAAAACATGCATATTCAACTAAGGTACAATTACTCAGTCCCTTTTGTTGTTGGTACAAGTTGTTCTTTAGCTCCCACAAAGCCCTAGTCTAAACAGTTTGAAAATAAGTGAACTCTGTAGGTAAAATATGTTTGCCTCAAATAGACGCTCTGCTAAATTTGCTTCCTCTAATGTGTTGAATTCAGCTTCTGTTTTGATCTAAAATATAGCATTTTGTTTCTAGCATGGGGATGGGGTTCTGATGACGTAGAACTGAACTGAAAGGTGGCTGCTGTTCTGAAAGTACGAACTACCCAAATACTAAAGCGAGGATACAAAGTTAGATGCTTGGAGAAAGAAGAGCAGGTGGCTTGGGTGAGGAAGAGGGCATGTGACTCCTGAAACTTGCCCTGCTTGCTTTTTGTCCCAACATATGGCAATGGAATCTGGGTAACACTTCACATGCGGGCCTGGGCTAGCACCATGTGCACCTGCTGCGTGCCTCAGTGCTCAGTGGTGTGTGGCTATCTGTCAGTGAACTGGCCTTGGCAAGATCTTTCACTTGCAGAGTCTAGTGGGTCTGAGCTTTAGGCCACTCTGCAAGTGTAAATGTTCATATTTGCGTCTCCTTCCTACTGTCAGGTCTAGGGCATATCAGCTGGAACGGAGATCAGATATCCAGACCTTGTAAGAACACTAAGTATAGCAATCTAATTGAAATAGGATTCCATAAAAATATCTGCTCTCCTGAGCAGGAATGTTAGTAGCACTGGTACAGGTTTGGAATAATAGTAGGGACTTTTTGATAGAATCTCTTTAAGGGCTTCCACATACAGTCTTTATATGGATTGTTAGTTAAAGGAAACCTTCTTGTGTGCAGTCATCACCGCACCTCACAGGCCAGGCTGGTGGCTTTTTTAGCTACCTTGCACTTGGTGCTGATCTAAAAGATGGTGCTGTCAGGAATCACTTAGAGAAATGTCTTAAACCAATTCTGAATATCAATGTAGCTCGAATTAAGATATGCAAACCTGGTATTCATATTACAAGCAAGAGAGAAAAGCTGAAGAAGTGTCCTTGACTTGAACACAAATGTATGTGTGTGATGAAAGCTTCTGATGAGCTTTTCAGATGTTAACATCTGCCTATAGCATCGTCTTGTGATACAGACATTCTAGTGCATTTCGTAGGATTTATTCGGGTGTATAAACCACATGCATCCTAGAGCTCGTAGATCTGTTAACCGTGCTGTTCAGTGACTGATGTGTAGGACTGCTCAGCAGATACTTGGATAGAATTTTTTTGTAGCTTTTGTCTGTCAGTAGTTTGCCATCAGCTGCTAAGAAGTTAATGAACTTCCCCTGCTGTCCATGCTAAACTCAACTACACTGATAGACTGCCACCTAGGATGACACTCGCCTTGCCAAATTCCAGCAGTCATTTGCAGTAGACATCTGAGGGTCTGTAGGCTCCTTTACAGGTGAGAGAAATCAGTACATGTGGAGTGTGATTCATCTGACCTGTTCTTGACATCTGCTTTGGGATGAGATAATCATGGAGTGTCAGGAACTACTTATCCTGACAAGATCCCTGTTGAAGGCTGCTGGGGGTGACAGTCTGAAGTACAGGCAGATGTGTGTACCCACCTAATAACTGTCTGACTCTTCAAGAGTGGAAACATGCATCAGACACTGAGGGCAAAATGAAGGTGGCCTTTCTGTTACACTGAGTGTGATGGAAACCCCTGTGCTGCAGTTGACTCTACAAGTGAACCACTGGGTGTGTCCTCCTGAGATACCTGCATCCTTTCAGACACAGGCTTCAGAATCAGGGTTCTTCTAATCCTTTTAACTATCCTTTTATTTCCCTTCCTGATACCACTTACCCTCGAAAGAGCTGGCTTTGAGACCTTTACATTGACATCAATATCTAAAGGAGCATTGACAAGATCTATTGGTGGCCGCCTCCATGGACTTAAGAGACTATGGGAACTCCTTAAGAACCAAACAGTACCAAAGATCTGCAAGCTTTTGGATAATGTGGGAAGAGTCAGTTTTCAGCTAGAGAGCTAACCTGGCCTTTCGATTGTCTGTCTTCAGGTATGTCACAACTCAACATGAACATGCAGCTACAGAACACACCCAAACGTGAAACTTGATTCTTAGCTTGTGTGTGGAATAACATGACACCCTTCTAGCAAAAGAATCCCAGTCTATCTAGTCAAGTTTCTCTGGTGCTATCACCTTAATCCACAGACCTATAGTGACAGTTACGGGAGTTTTTAACTCTTCACTTCAGGCTAGTGCTGCTGTCCTTGTGCTTGCAAAGCTATGGCCCTGGCTAGGAAGTTGATCTGGATTAAAAACAAACACACACAGAGAGAAAAATAATCAAACAAGAAACTCTCAACCTTGTTCTATCCTTCCAAAACCTGCTTTGCTCTGCAAATCCTCCAGGGATAGCTGAGGAGACAGCAAGCGGAGCCAGTTGATGCAGCAGTGCAGGAAGCTGCACTGCACTGAGCTGATTTCTGTGAGTATCTTGCCTGTTAACACTACCTGTACAACTCTCCCTACAAATTCTCTGAACGGAGAGGAGGATTAGATTTGTACAAGCCTGTAACGTTGCCCTTGTCATCAAGGGGTGACGTGTGGGGCACTGGAAATGAGTTAGTTGCCAGGCTGAAGTTAAGAGTCAAATCTAAACCTGATGCCCAACTGGTTGGTAGAATCTCTTCTTCAGACGGGTTTGTCTGTACTGCTTCAGTGTCGCTGCAAAATAATTACAGTGCCCTTCTGAGACTAAAACTGTTCTGCCTTAATTGCTGTCTTTTTTGTCACTGCCAGAGTGGCTACCAGGAGTGTGTGCGTATCTTGTGCTGTGTTTTGTCTGAACTTTTTTGGAAGAGCTTGTGGAGCAAGACAGAACATGATGAAAGCAGATAATAGGGAGAGCTTTGGGAATACATATGTGCAAGGAGATCGTGTTGCCTTATCATTATCTCCACCCTGATCTAGAATCGGAGAGTTAAAGCTGGGAAAGTCTTGGAAATCATAACTGACTTTGGTTAAGTAAAATATATGGAAGTCATAGCTTGGGCTACACGTAAGAGACTAGGACAAGGATTTGCAGTTGTTGGAAGTTTCTGGACACTAGTGCTGAGACTCGGAAAAAGCAACCAAGGAGGATCAAGCCTAATGTATAACAAATGTGAAGCTCACATATGGCTTGCTTGTTCTGGGAATGGTGTGTTGGTCAGCTAGATGATGTCTCCAGAACCCTTAGCTAGGGCTTGGCTTCTCCAGTCTCTTTTTTTTTTGTGCTAAACTCAATCCACTGGCTGCACAAAACTCAACCACTGTCTAACTTACTAAAGAGGCTGCTATTAAAAATAACGAAGAAGCTTGTATTTTTGGAAGCATATATTTTTGAAAGCCTTGTACTGTCATGTAGCTTAAAATACTGTGAAGTGTTCACATGCAGTGGCTGGCTGGGTGAAACGTCAAGCTGAAGAGTTTAGATGCCGTACATAGCTGCTGCATGCAGCCATGGGGCTCTTTCTGCTTAGTCATTTCTGTTGATGCTGGTTTGCTCTAGGATTGGTGAAAGTCGCTTGGCTTATATAAAGGCAGTTTTAGTGAGTGTGGGAACATCAGTAGCTTGGTGTAAACTAAACACTGAAACTGGAAGCGCGGCTTATGGTGCTGTGTTGGCTCAGGTTTAAGGCAATGGTAACTTAGCTCTACTTTAGGAAGAGCTAAACCACTAACAGAGCACTGTGTTGTGTTGGACACTAAAATCTGTGCTGGGCTTAAAGTACTCTGTTGGGTTATGAGCCTTTAGTCTTCCCCACCTCCCAAATCAGGTACTGGCTCAGGACTGGGATTAAAGGAACTGAATGTCTAATTTATAAGCAGCCACAGGATTCTGTTCCCAGTATGTTGCTGCTTGGCTGCTGTCCAGGTTTGTACTGCCTTGGCTGTCAGCTGCTGCTTCAGCTGCAAAGGACTCTACCTGAAACAGCTTCTACACTGAATGTAAGATTTTATTATTTCATTTTCGCTTCCCTCTGGGAAGAAGAATTTCTATTAAACTATTAGAAATGCAGCAAATATGAGCAGAAATACTAAACCGTAGAGAGCAATATACAGTAGTAGCGAGTAAATTGCACTTATTTAGGCACGGACATAATGGAAATGTGTTAATGTATTCGTTTAGGTTTCAAAAGCAGAGCATATCTTTAGCTAAACAAGAAATATCAAAAAAAAAATGAAGTGTTGAAAAAATAATGTGGAGGGATCCAGTTCTTGACAGGTGTCTGACTTCTCTGCTTTTTTCGCACTCGTAGGCTAGCTCCTCAGCAGGGCTTTGGAGAGGACCTGCACCAGGAGCTTCTTCCCCTGCTCCCTGCCCGGAGGAGGGGTTGGAATCCTTCATTTTATGCAGCGTATTCATCGCCCATGCGTCCATCTAGGAAAACTCCAGTTCAGGCTGCAAGTAGTTAAGTGCGGTGGTTGGTAGGAGCTGACAGATGCCAAGAACAGGTGTCTCATTTTCCCGAGCGAGCGCCGGGTCAGTGTCACCAGAGGCTCGGGTTGGTGGGCAGCAGTCCCTCTGCCTTGCAGCAGCCGCCCTCGGTGACTGCAAGCGTGGGGGAGTGTGTGTGCTCCTTTCGTGCTCTGGTGGCACCACTATTCATTTGGGAGTTTTGATGCGTGGACGTCACAACTGCGTGAGTCTCAGCTCACCAAGAGCTAGGTAAGAGCGAGGGCTGCTACTGCTTAACTTCTCTGATACGCAACATTGGCTGTATCCAGGGGAGAAACCCAAATGCCAACAAACCCTGGGTTGCAGTGTTTCTAAGTTCTAACTAGTAGCAGCTCTTAAATATCCATGGTAAAAGCAGCCAAGGATGATGTCCTTCATCTGTGGCCTGCCCTAGGTGATCCTGCTTTGGCAGGGGGGTTGGACTAGATGATCTCTTAGAGGTCCTTTCTGACCCCTCCTATTCTGTGATCTCCCAGTACAAAACTTCCCTGAGACTTCTTTTCTTTGTCTGCCAACCAGCCATTAGATGTTCAGTTTAACATAAATAATCTGGATGGCAAAGCTCTTTTTCACTTATCTGTAGTAATTCTACGTACCTCTAGTGGAGAAGGTGCCTGAGTTTATATCCATTGTTTTACCTCAAGTTGAAGTATCTGTGCCAGCAGTAGCTATTTGATCTACGCTTCAGTATTGCTATCGGGGAAGAGAAGTGACAGCCTTTTACAAGCAGAGACCGATGCCACCTCCTGTGAAAGAAATAACATCACAATTTGCTTTGTAGGCAACATCCGCTAAGCAAATTTCCATAACTGCTGTAACTGAAGATTTTTGTCAATGATTGTCCCTTTTATACAGTTTACAGATCTCCTGCATTACAAGAGTTGGCATCCAGTGATTTTATTCCTTCTCCCCAGATCTCTTGCAATATAGCACTGCAAAGGTCTTAGGTATGAGTCAGAGCATAAGAGCTGGCGTATGCCTGGAGCAGGTACGTGAAAAACGTTTCAAAGGATGTGAGGAGGAAATAAAGTTATTTGGAGGCTGAGACAGATGTAAAAAGAAATTGAAATAGCACGAATCAAGAAACAGAGAAGAAAATCTGTGTGTTCAACTCAAAAAAAGTGTGGTATATTTAGATAGAGAGAAGCACGCTGAATTTGCCAGAGTCTTAACTTCTGGCAGGCTTATTTAAGGTCTTATCACTGGGAAGTGATAACTAGCAAACAATAAGGAAGCTAAATGCGAGCAGCTTGAGTTACACCAGCTTACACAGGACTTGGCGTAAACCCTTTTCTCCCTGTGGAAATGCAGAAACGAGGGAATTTGTGTTTTGGAGACTTACGTTCAAGTTTGAAAGTCTTAAGGTGAGATACTCAAATCAAACATTTGCACTCGTTCTGTTGACTGCTGTCGCTGTGCTGGGTATTCTGTTACAATACTAATGTCAGATCAGGAAGGATGACTTAAGTGTTCCGAACAGAGGTGGCTTTTTTTGCACAAGCAGTAGACAATATTTTTCTATAAACTCCTTCATGAAAAAGCAGGTTATATTCAACTACTAATGTGGTGGGACTTTTACTATCTGCTGCTGGTGGAATGCATATAGTAGGGAGGTAGTAAGGAACTGGTGAAGTCCTTGCTTCATGGAAGACACTTGCCTAGTCTTATTGCCCCTTTCACCTAAAATTAAATAGAACTGTTACTCGAGCTGTTTCCACAAAGTTTCATAGATGCTAGAGGGTGAAAACTGGTCTGCTTACTGGAGGTGTGGCCATGCTACAGTTTTTGGTTTTGAAGCTTGCATCTTGGTTTAATAGCCGGTGACTTTACCTTTTGTTTCAGGCATTGTCTTGAGAAAACATGATTGGTTCAATACTCACATCTTTGTCCTGCAACCTGGGAAGTGAATGGTTGACCTCATCTGTTGACTAAACCCCTGCTGAGTAGCTTTGAAGAAAAGCCCTTTCAAGACATTTCTTGGGATTTTAGCATTGAATCAATTATGTGGATAAATGACTCTGAATTACTAATGCCAAACAATGTTGGTATTCCTGCTGTCTACCTCTGTAGGACCTCCGTCCTTCGTGTGAGCTGAGCTCTATTCTCCTTGTGTGGACTTACACTCTTCTGTGGAGGGCTTGAATTGATCCTTCTTGCATTTTTTTTAAAAAAACTATGCCTTATAGTTAAGAACTTAAGTGGCAAACAGTGTCTGTGAACTCATAGGCAAATCAGTTTGGACTTCATGGTAGCCTTTTCTCCATAAAGTGTGAGGTTCTCACTTGAAGTTCTCCTGCATGTTTCTGAGGGCCTCTGATTTTAAGTCTGTAATGCCTAGAAATGAACACAAAATGCAGCTCTTGGGAATGCAAAGAGGGAATATGTAGACAAGCTGTATCGTGGAATGTAATAATGAGGGCTGTGTAATGGCTGACAGGATTTAAAATAAGTGCAGTAGTAATTGTAAACCAAAACCAATCCCTAATTTAATCTGGAAATTAGTGGCCAGTTGAAGGAATAACCTTTTCTTCTCTTCTGCTGTTGTAAATACCCAAGATTAGGACTTTGTACTTTTGGAAATGCTGGATCAAGAATTTCAGTTGGGCATCGATATGGCATTGAAATTAGTTTTTGACCCAAAGCTGTCAGCTAAAAGGTGTTCACTGCGCCCTGGTCCCCAGGTTGAATTTTAGGCAGAACTCATCTGAAGTGTTGATTTCTTTACTTTACACTTTTTCCAGGGGCAGATTGAAAACAGAAACTCAGAGGAATCTCCATCTAGGTCTGGCTTCTGCGTGGCTATTGCCAGATAAACCTTCTGTCTGGCAGGATCTGTATGAAGTGGCCTATTAACCTGGAGTCCTGTATTGCTTATCACTAGTGGATAAAATGATGAAACAAAATAAAAATCATAATAACAAAGGAATAATAATAAAAAAGTAAACTAACCACCATAACAGCTTGTGTTCTATGCTCTCTCCTGGTATTTCAGCATGTAGTAAAGCATTATGTCAAGAATGCCCTGGGCGCAGGTCTCAAATGCTTTCAAGATGCTGAAAAAAAATCCGTGAAGGGAAGTAGGATGTTAGTTTTACATGAAAGCACGGCGTGACTTTGTTCTTCTGTTAATGTTTTGTACAGTTAAAGATAAGCTTTGGTTTAATCTGGCTCCCCAGCGTTCTTACAAAGCACTGTGGCACTAGTAGAAAAGCTGTTTTGTGTCTTGCGCGCACACCTGTTGGTACGTAGTTTAGGAAATGGAGTCCCACAGTTCTGGGTTATTTTGGCCCTTCTGCTCATGATGTCCTTGGGTGGTTCCGAGGCAGCCGGTGGGTCACAGCTCTGGCTGTGGTAGGGAGCTGGGGATGCTCACCCAGCCTGAGAGTTGATCAGTAGGTGCCAAATCACCGAAGGTCACGGGGTGTTTGGGTCACGTATAGAGGCGTAAGCTAAACCAGCCAATGCGTATCAGAGACACCTAAAGTCACTCTTAAATTCTTTTTCCTACACAGAGCTCAACAAAAATCCAGTGGAAGGATTTTCAGCGGGCTTAATAGATGACAATGATCTTTATCGATGGGAAGTCCTTATTATTGGCNCCTGAAGCACTCTGCATGTGTCAGTGTGGTTTGGTTTGGGTTTTGTTGGGTTGGGGTTTTGTTTGTTTGTTTAAAAAGAACAACAAAAAAAGAGTTCTGGCTCATTGAGAAAATTACGCTTTTTCATGGAGGTTATGTATGATCATCTCCTGCAGTTCCTGGGAAAAGGAAAGACTCTATTCCCAGAAGAGGTCAGTTTAAAGTGTGGCTCTTGACGATGAACTCTGTTTTCCTTCATGAAACTGTTCCAGTGGTAAATTACTGATACAAAAACCCTAGTGACATTTACTTGAGGTCAATTTGAGATCCAGCATGAAGTTGTTGTATACCTCTGTCTGCAGACTTCTGAATAAGTACTTAAGCACAGTAATCAAATTGCTTTGCTTCTTCTCAAGTTCACTACACTGTGACTTTCAAGTCTTGTAGGAGATGAATTCTCCAACTTCTGTTGACCTCTTCTAAGCAGTCTTGTAGTGGCTCCATTATATTTGCATGGCCATTTTATAAACACTGCCAGTAAAGAAATACTGCTTTTAACTGAACCTCTTCTTACATGTTTAAAAATTGCAATAGCACTTTTTTCCCCCACTTCAGTAAGGTGCTGAGCTTGGTTTGAAGCTTCTAAAATAAGCAGCTCTCTCCTGTTCCAGTCCCTAGTCGCTGCTTTTTGAGGTAGCATTATATGGAATCCTTCCTCCCTGCTCTGTTTTTGGACAACAGGAGAACATAACAGTTTAACCAGGCAGTTCAAAATATTCAAACTTTAGTCTCATTCCTGGGTCCCACTTTATTTATTCCACGTTTACCTAAAAATACTTGAAACTCAGTGCGTGACTTTACTGACAGAGAGCCCTTCATCAGGAATATTGCTAAAAATGGCACTGATCTCCCTTAATTGATAACTGTGCTTCATTAACTGCTTCCTGATGGGGATCCAATTAAGGAGCTGTATCTATATGCAGTTGATGAGGGGTACCCAGGGCTGCCATACAGCCTCGTAGCTTTAGGATCTGCTTCTTTAAAAAGGCAAGGAAGATTTTTTTCACTTTGAAAGAAAGGACTTGACCGGTTTGGGGCTATCAACAAAGGTAATCTAACACTCCTTTTTCTTGACTCATATGGATGTTAAAATAGCCAGCTTCTGGAATTCTTACCCCTCCCAGGATCAAGGATTATTTGGAAGCTGCCTGCCTCTTCTAAAACTTGTGGAAAATGAATGCTGTGGGTATAGATCCCCTCAGCTACTGTATTTGAAGAGCCAAGTCACTTAGATCTAGTGCTGTCTGGGGTTGGGTTGGGTTTTTTGAGGAGTTTGTGGGGCTGTTTTTTCATTTTGTTTTGGTTTATTCAGGACACTTGTCAGAATTGCACATATTTGGTTAGTGGTGGTGGTAAAACTTGTTATTTTCTTAGTAGCTTGTGAGCTTTGGATACTGGCTCCTACTCCTTACTGCTTTACAAATACAGGGGGGAAATATTGCAGTGAACAGCTTTGTCTTTTCTACACCAATTCTTTTGTCTGTGTGGCTACTGAGTAGCAGCTTGTCATGCTGCACATCTTGTGCCCCCTTCTTCGGAGGTTATGTTCCAGTTTTTGTAATCTCTGCCTTTGCAGTTTCAGATTTTGTTACAAACTTCAATTACAAGAAATGACAGTGAGAGGGGAAATGTTATAATACTTACATTAGTCTCGTATTCCATCTATTAAACCTTTCATTTAATATAGGCCTCCTCGCTTTTCAAAAGGGACTATTTCCAGGTTCTGAAACCTACGTATTTACAAACAAAACAAAAAAACCCCAAACAATAAACTTACCTTGGTTAAATACGGGCCTGTAATTCCACATAAAAACTGGATATCTCTAGTTTGTTTTCCAGTTTAGTGGGTAACTGTAATGCAAAACAGTCCCCGCCATGTCTGAGTCCCGTTAGCTTAGCGTGGAAGAGGTAGCACTGGAAATATTTTAACCAAGTAATGCTGTTAGACACAACCATGGAGCTTCCTGTACCTTTTCACCGAGGCTCTTTACTGCAGACGGGTACCGAGAAGCCAGGACTGAGGTGTCTAAAGCATGAAAATTAGCAGGTGTCTGCTGGGCTGTACTTGAGAAGGGGAGTTATTGTCAATATTATTCTTTTTCTGTTAATAAATGTACTGGGAGGAAAAAATTCAAGTTGTAATTCCAGATGGTAAGCTCTTCTATATATTTTTAATTCTTTTTTTTTTTTCTTTGGGGTGGGTGTGTGTGGTTTTTTCCCCTCTGGAACATCATCCTAATTCTAAAAAAGGTACAGTGTTGGGGAACTGGTGGTATCTTGTGAAAGGATTCTCTCAATCTAGAAATTCTTTGCGTTGCCTGTGGAATCGCTGGTACTGTTAAATACCAACCTGATGGGAAGCTGTGCGAGGGGTGAACTTAGAGCTTTTGAGGCATCAGTAAGTTCCAGTCTTCAGCTTACGCTTACAAGAAACTCTACTAAGATCTTTTTGATTCCCCAGTGAAGGTGGTGTTTTCAAGGCTCATCTTACTTTTCCAAAAGACTATCCACTGAGGCCGCCAAAAATGAAATTCATCACAGAAATCTGGCATCCAAACGGTAAGAAATGGCAACGTTTCAATTGATTCTTTTGCAGTAAAGAACTGAAATGCAGTGAAGACAAATGGAGACATTTCTGGCAGTGTTCGAAATATGACACTGAGTTTACTTTGCCGTCTTCACTTCCTAAAGAAGCAATAACCACGGCAGAGTTTTTACTGGTGCTGCTTTGAGAGATGGTTCCTGGAGTGTTTTCAGAAGCTACTGAAAGGTGCTTCTTGGATTCTTGGTAACTGTTCAGGGATTTTTTTTTCATTTTAATTATTTTTTTTTTTCCTAAGTGTGGAATTCTGGTCTGAGGAGAAACTTGACTTCTATAGCTGCCTTTTGTTACAGCTTCAAATGTTTCCCCTTAGTATCACTAACTTGGTAGTTCAGTATAGAAGGTGCAAGGTTGTCCTCTGAAGTATGAAAGGAAATAGCAGCATCTTTTAGTCCTTCCGGAGAAGACTTTTAATGGTTCATTTACTTATGGACTGCTGGACATAAATGGGAAGGTAAAATAAAATGGAAGAAGGGTTTTGCTGGGAAAGAGGAATGCTTTTCAGTTTCTGCAGTTGCTAATGAAGTTGTCGAAGTTGAAAGCTGGGGGGAGACCAGCACAGCGCTCCCATCATGAGGGACAGAGGGAATATTTTGATGCTGTGTCAGTCTCAGCTTTGGAAATATCCGTGTACTTGTCAGGCAGCTTCTGATTCCATCAGCTCAAGTCATATTCCAGTCTATTGTAGTAACATCCAGCTGATGCTGTTGCCGTGGAAGAAGTCGTCACTCTCTAGTTTGCTGACCTGAACAGAAAAAGCTGTGGTAGAAGCCTGTCTAAATAGTCCTGAAAGTCTCGGCATGATGTTAGAATTCAGTTCTTCCTGCCGTATGCCCTCGCTGCCAGAAGCCCAGGGATAATAACAGGCCAAGCCCTGTTTGCTACAGATTGGGTTCTGCAATAGTTAATTACTTTCCTTTTTTGTAAAGTGTCTTCACTAACATGTTTTCAGACTAGCTGGAGTGAAGATTAACAGTTCCATAAGCACCCTGAAGAAACGCCAGCGTGTTGTTCATTACTCAAATATGCCTTGTTCTGTTTTGTAGTTGACACGAACGGCGATGTCTGCATTTCGATTCTTCATGAGCCTGGAGAAGACAAATACGGCTATGAAAAACCTGAGGAACGCTGGCTTCCCATTCACACAGTGGAAACTATAATGATTAGTGTTATTTCTATGCTGGCAGATCCCAATGGTGATTCTCCTGCTAATGTTGATGCAGCGGTAAGATTATTTTTTTTTCCTTGGTCTACCAGTAGTCTTCAGCGTAGAAACCTAAACTTGTAATGGAGTTTTGCTTCCAGTTAAACAACCAGAGCAGTAACTTTTGGAAGAACCTTTTAGATGGCAGGGTAAGGCTCCCATTTGGTTGAGGAAAGCAGTTGTGTTGTGAAACAGAATTACCAGTTAGCCCTGGGAAACTTCTAACAGATTGGAAAGGAAAGATCCTGTCACATTTCGTAGGCAGTGGTTTAATTTCTTCTATGCAAGAATGTATTTATAGTAAATAAATTATGCACAGAGATACTTAATGAATAAACTTCAAGCTCCTTTAGTCTTAGAAAAAATGAAGGAAGCTGGCTGTAAAATCCAGTGTGGCTACATGCACATAGCAGGTACAACTGCCATTAAGCTCAGCTACAGAAGTTAAAATATTCCGGAAGCTTTTTTGTTTCCTACTATGTACAACATACTAAAATTTTTGGTTTGGGAATTATATAACCTGTTAACAGATCTATTAATTTGAATAGAAGGGTAAAATGTGGTGGTGTCCCTCGGCGGAATTGTGTTGTGCCATCCACCTCTCCAGAGCAGTCTGTCTGGATTGTGGATTAAAGCAGGAGGCTTGGCCGTAGGTCTGTGCTTTGGGAAGGAACTTGAAAGCTTCACTGGGTGTCTGACCTTTAGCTCTGGGGGAAGTGTTGGGCCAGACTGGAAGCACTGGCTGAGGGGTGAGGAAGGACGGCTGGTCTGGAGTCAGACCGGGGTGAATCCGCAGTAAGGGTTCTGTTGGGAGATGCAGGTGTTCCATACACTGGAGTTTTCTGGAGTGTTTCATGGCCGATCCTGCGTGGATGTATAAACACAGCTAGTGGCTCTCTAGAAAAGCTGCATTTACAGCAGAATAGCAGGTAGACTAACAACTGCTGGGGGGCATTTCTTAGTTCTTGAGAGAGAGTAGGGGAACAGACTTAAGGCCCCATTCACCTGAGAGAGGCCAACACACTTTCCTTTGAATTACTCTTGAATTGCAGTTGAGCAGTGACTAATACACACTGTCCTCTGGAAAGGAAGAAGTTCTAGGTCTTAACTGGAAGAGTGAGGAGAAGGGAGGTGGTTATTGGAAGATGCAAAGGGTTGTGGGGTTTTTTTAGCAGAATGTTCATCTGCTCTGTCAAGCTCGCTATACCTTCCTGGAGCAGGGGGGAGTTGAGTTTCCTGGAGCCTTTCATCAACTGTGCAGTCAGTATTTCCAAAGGTGGTTGAGCCCTGCTGGCAAATCATCATGGGAATAGTCTCATGTAGACAAACTTAATGCAAAGAAAAACCAAACACAAAGTCATAGTGAAAAATTCCTTCATTTAACATCCTTCTGAGTGGCCTCCCCTTGTGTCGTGTTACTGGTGGAAACGAAAACCCAGGACACTTGCATGTTTTCTGCTGGCAAACCTGAGAGCGCTGGAAGGAGCAAGTTATTAATGAAATGCTAAAAGTACAATTAGAATTCCTCAGTTTACAAACTCATGTATGTTGAATGTAGCTGACCTAAGGCTGGAGAAAGCTTATACTTTTAGCTATACTTGTCACCTTCCTAGCATCACAAACATTCTGATCTTTCTGTGTTGGGCCCTGTTCTCTGCCAGCTACTTCAAGAGTGAATCTTTAAATTCTTACTGTAGTAATTATTATACTATTATAACTTCATATGAACCAGAACATACTGATTGAGGTAATGAAGAATCGGCAGCTCAGGTGCTTTATTCTGAGCTGCTATCAGGAGGTCTTCTACTTGGTTTACTAAGGACAAGTTTACTGAGCAACAGTATTTGGCAGCTCTGAAAAGATACCTTGTTTTCATGAGTTTCTAGTTTGAAGTGAATCTACAGAATAAGGTGTTAGAGGCGGGTCACAGCGCTATAAGAACAGGGGATATAGCTGCTTCCTGGAAAAACGAACTATGCGTGTTGGAGTGGGAGAAAAACAAGGGACAGGAGCCTGAATAGATACTGTGAGAAGCAAACAGAATAGTTCCTGACCTGAGATAAGAATTTTGGAGAGGCTGCTGTCAAATTGGATACTTTGCTTGCTATTCAGTTCTGAACACTGGCTTCATAGAACTACAAATATAAAAGATGGAAACAAAACCTAAGAATCTGGAGCTCAGACAGCACAAATTCAGTGCTTTTCTTGGCCTTAAGCCATCTTGTGTAAGCTGTCCTATGTCCCAGTCCAAGGAACCAAATGCTTGCTGTATTAATTGCTGAAAAAGAACAAATTAATTAGTAGCCTTATTTGTGCTTCCACTGGAAAGACAAGACCTGCTGGGTTTTCCACTGTGCTGGCTGGCAAGGTGAGCTTGGAGGGGGTAAATGTTAGGATATGCCAGTTACCCTCATTTTCTCTCACTGGAATGTGCTACGACCTTCCCCCCGAGTAGGGGGGTGAGAAGGTGGTATGTGCTAGCTTGCTTCAGGTGAAACAGTGGTGGGTTGGTTGTTGGTTCTTTGGGTTTTTTTGACCACTTCCCTCACCCTGGCAGTAAGAATATATTGCTTCTGTCAAAACCTGAGAACTGTAGAGCTCATTTCATGAAGAAAGGGATTGTTCCTATTTTCCCAGCACTTCTTGCCTAACTGTAAGGCAGTGCCCAACACGTCAGCCTTAGTCACGTTGTATGATGCACCGATGCTGTCGTCGGAGCTCGTTGTGAGGCTGGCAAGAAAAGGCCTTAAGTGTCTGTGCTTTTTCCTGTGGGGTGTTTTGTTTTTGTTGGTTTGCTGGATTTTTTTTTTTTCTGTGTGACATCACGGTGTGCACGTCCTGAGTTCAGACTTCCCTCTTGCCTGTCTTCCTGCTTATCTTTGTTCTGCATCTCTGCAGTTCTGAAATCAGATACCTGTCCCAGAGACCATCCTCACAGGTGTGCTGAGTATTCTGTTGAGTTCTTCCTCGTGGAGCCAATATCTTGCAGCTGTATCTAACTAGAAGGGGTTTTCTTTCAAAGGACGCTGCTGTACCTTATCTGAATACTATGACTTCAGTATTTCTATCCTGGAGTGGCCTGGCTAGATTGAGAGGGAGTTGAAACTGTCCTGAAAATCTCAGAATAGCTCAGTAGCTGTGTCCCTTTGTTTCTCACTGCAGTTTTAAGGCATTTTCTCTAACCTGTAAAAGTAGCTTGTGGTCTACAGTTGGAGTTTGCTGCTACTTAGCAGGCTGGAGCAAATAGATTTCAGCCTAGACATTGTAAAATATTGGTAGCCACCAGGTTAGTCTTGGACAATGCCTGAAATCCAAGGGAGAAAAAGGCTGCGTCCTCACTCTCTTGTGAGCAGCTTGCATAGAAATCCAGAAGCTTTCAAAAGTCCAGAATGTCACAGGTTTTCACCGATTAGCTCCATGACTGTAAGCAAATTTAGATGTTGACTAGATGGCTAATGTCTGAACGGATAAACACCAAGAGTCTTCCTAGAACTTGTACATTGTTTTAGGACTGACATCTGAAAGCTGTCTGTTCAATTACAGAAGGAATGGAGAGAAGACAGAAATGGAGAATTTAAAAGAAAAGTTGCCCGCTGTGTAAGAAAAAGCCAAGAAACTGCTTTTGAGTGACACTTATTCAGCAGCTAGTAGCTTCACTTTTTTCAGGGTAAGTATCCTTCTAAAGACAAGTCAGTTACCTGAGCTGAGGATTTCCTACCTGAGCAGAGGATTTCCTGCCTAAGTGTTGCTGAACTAATTTTTTTTTTTTTGTCTTTTGTCCTTAAAAGCAAAAAACCCCAACCCTTTTTTCTCAGCTGCGTGATCTCAGCGGAGTTCTTTGGCTGTATGTGATACTAAAGACTAAAAGAATTTGCAAGTGCAGTAACAGCCCCTTCTGCCAAGATTGGGGACCTTCTCTCCTACATTTGCACTGATGCTTTTTAGAAGTTGAAATCCTTTTTATCAATATTCATCCCACTATTAATGGCGCTTAGGGGTTGCTAGAGCTGCAAGAGAAGGGAGTAGTCCTTCTTTCATGTTCATTATCGCAAGGAATGCGTGTTTGATTCTGAAAGGCATCCTGTTGTGCTACCTCAAGGTTTTCTATCTATAGATAGAGTTTAACTTGCAGATGTTAGGGGCATGTTGTGTGTAGGGTTTACATAAGACTTCAGTGAGGCTGTTGAGAACCATTTGGAAAGGATTGCTTCAGTTGGCGATGGGAATTCTCATAGAAAGTCTATTAGCATATCAGAAGGGCTCAAGCTGATATATTAGCTATAAATTGTATCAAGAAAGGTGGTGTTCTCTTCAGCAGCCCAGAAAACTTTTACTGAGGAAAGCTTAGGAATAGCCTCAGTAAAACAGCTTGATTCTGGAAACAGAACTGTAGTGTATCTGAAAGCCTGGACAAGTTTTAACTTGGGTGTAGCTGATGTGATATTAGCACTTGATGCCACCCTGT
>WEIS01006325.1:0-11716 GCA_013389965.1 Todus mexicanus | reverse complement strand
AAAAGTTTCCACAGGTTTTGAAAGAAGATATATTTCAAATATATTACAGAATACAGATTTATCATTCTCCACTCACTTTGTTTTATTAGAAAGAAGTGTGTGTGAAATAAGTATGGTTTGGAAGGTGAAGGGGAGGAAGGGAATGAGCTAGAAAAGCCTGATGCAGTAATGGGTTTTGATCTTCTCCTGCTTGGAGGGGTAAATGGATGACGTTGGGGAAATCCAAGTGCACCATTCCAGAGCTGACTCTAGTGATTGTAACATGATGTAAGATATACCACCTAAAATATTTTTTCAAAGATACGGTTACCCTCCTACAGAGCTACAAAAGAATTAAATGATCTCTTTACCATTAAAGATGAGTCACTACTTTATGGGGATCTTGCACAAATGACAGCCACTGGAAATACTATTGGTTGGTTGGACAGTTTCTTTGCTGCTGTCTTTCTGCCTCCCCTTCTTCACCCCCCATAAGCATGTTTGGACCACTCTTATCTCTCTGGTAATTCTAATATGCGATATTGAACAGACTTCAAAGGGTGCTTAACTTTCAATAGCAATGATACTATCACAAAGTGAGTTAGGATTATCCATGGAGACAGTCCTTAAAGCAATGAATGTTATTTTAAGCACTCCTTTCCATAAGGCCCTTATCCTCCTGGTTACAACCATACAGCTAGAAAACATGCAGAGCCCTGCAAAGGACACTAGAGAGAAGACATCCACATAAAATTTTTGATGGACAAAGGCCTATATAAACAGAGCTGTCTCCCACATCGTAGGCAATTAAGAAATCCTGTTTATTATAAAACTTCACCAGTTCCTTGCCAATGATTAGATTCTATTTACAGATATGTGAGTTGCCCAAACTATCGTACACGTCCTATTTAATGAGACTGAGGATATTCCTTCCTTTTCCAGAAGGCACACTAGATAAACTTTAAACTTGTATCCAGTTTCAAAGGAAAAATATTTGTCCTACACAAAGCCTCTATTCAGAGTCCCTGTTTTTACTACAGTAAGAAAAATAGCTGGATAACTTTTTTCAATTGTGCCAATAGAAGCACATTGGAGTAGAGCCAGCACCTCTAGCAACCACCCAAAGACTTCTGATATCCTATGGAAAGCAGAACTCTTTTTTCCTCTACTTTTTTTCTATTCACCATTCCCAGTACTTATTACTTGTTTTCATTATATATGTCTTTATATTACTGTATGAAGCAACTAAAAGAGGAAAATAAGACTAAAGAATAAAAGTAAATCTTTCAAAGAAGCTGTTTCATGAAAAAAAATCCTTCAGATATCTTTAGACAATGTTGAACATGTACCCTTTTGAACTCCACTCTAATTAAGGATTACAGAAGAGATTAAAGTACATTCATATTTTAAAGGCATAAGGAATCAAGAAATGTACTGACATAGATAATTAGGTACCTATGCTTTCCTACAGGACTCCGATCAAAGATGCCTGTTGTTTAACCTAGGGCAGATCTGTGGCAGAGCCATGCTATAAAAGAATGTGGAGAAAAATCTAGGGAAGTTACTTAGATAATAGTGGGAACTACCATGCATATGTGCTTCCCCAAATCTCAATGTTTTTCTAAACAGTTTCCCAGACAATTACAGAAAATAGGGCTGAAAAGGAAAGAAGTCATCTCCCATCCTTAAGGCAGAAGCAACTGTGCCAAGGTACTTCCAAAAAGGTAGTACTTCCCAACTTCTTCCTGGGACTGCTAGTGAGAGAGGCTGAAAAGCAAGCCTGCAGAAACCTAGGGCCTCATTAACCTTACTCTGAGAAGTTTTTCCTCAAGAAATAATCTAAATCCATGTTGCAATTTAAACTCACTTGATACTGTTTCTATCCACAGCATACCCAAGAAATACATTATGTTCTTAATTTTAGCAAAAAGAAAAAAGATAACTTGCATCCAATCAGTGTTAAAATGTGCTTATAAAAATATCCTGTTCCTCAACATTGTTTAATAAAGATAGTTGGCTTACTGCTACCTCCTCTCGCTTTTATAACTTACCACTCATACCAACACTGCAGTAGGCCTACAAGGATGTCATCTCATGCATATCACCTCATATGTTTTTCCAGCTAAGCAATCCAAAGTAAGCACACGTCAACTTCTATTTTCCCATAGGAGCCCACAAAGCAAGTTTCAGGGGAAACAATATTACAGTTACTTCATCTATATATTATCTTTCACTATCTCAGTGTTTTTCTAAACCATATCCCCTTGCTTCTTCAACTTTGTATAACCTCTTCTCTTTCCTCAAATTGTTTAATTCAGCCTTCTGCTTTCTCCTCCTTTCCTTTTGTCACGCACATCTACAGCAGACCTTCTGAAACACAGTAATTCAAGGAAAAACTATACAACTGCAGCCTCAAAAATAGTTCCTGATGTTGTCCAAAGCCTGTAAGATGGGTACTCAGCTTGCCATCTGCATTGTGGTATCTCTCATCTCCTGTCTGACTGGGCTGGATCACCACTGAGATCATTAAGATTGACAGCTGTAAATATTGTCTTTCCCAATGGATGCAGCAAAAGCATTAGAGGTCGGTTCTTTTGTGAATGCATGGGGTAATTTGTATTTCCCAGCTATTGCATTAAGCTTTCTGAAAACTCACAGTCACTCACAGATAGATTTAGGTGGAATGGCAGAAGCAATTACTGCTCTAATTGCCTATGCCCTCTTTCTGCCTTTATATGGATGCAAAAACGTGACATAAAAATCTCAACTTCTCTCTGGGAGACAGAGTTTAAAATGCAGTCCGGAAGAGCAGACTGCAGCTTGCAGGGGTTGAGGTTATGGCACAAATAAGATTTAGCACAGGGATGAGGCAGTTTACTGGGACAGCAGGAAGGTTGCCAGATGCCCCATCTTTGCCCATCTACAAACAGCTTAGATAGTCCCCAGTCTACCCACACTTAGGTTACACTCTAAATATTTTTGCCACCAACCAAGAGGTAGCTTTTTGGAGAGGTATTTTGCAAAAAGCCTACTGAATACGGTCCCGCTTTCACTTTCCTCAGCCACTTTCTTATGCTCCAAGAAACAGACCTAAATGGCTTTTAAAATCTTCTGTTCTTTCCAGACTTGTCTTTACCCCAACACCAGCTATCTATATATTACTTCACTGATGAGCTAACCCAGTTTTACTGCAAAAAGAGGCCACAACACAATGGGAAACCTCCACAGAGTGCAATCAGCAGCACAGATAAGAGAGGATTTTTCATCAGAGGTGCCATGTCTCTTGCTGCTGCAGTCTACAGCTGGACACTATCTGCCAGATGGCAGCACAGCAATAGCTCCAGCCTGATCTGAAACACTACATTTTCTCCTATTTCCACAAGCAAGTCAGAGAGATGCAACCTACTGCTTGAGTAAAATGAGCCTGCCTGCTCTGTGTATTGATCATCCACCTCACAGCAAAAGGGCCCTGGGGCTTCAGGTGGTCAGGTGCAGCAAGGACTTGAGTGAGGGCAGATCTTCAGTCATACCTTGAGCTGGTATTTCAGCAGCCATCTGCCCCATGTGGTGTTCAGCATGCTGTTCAGCCCTACAAAAGCTGTAAATACCCCAGTAGCCACTGGTGATGATCTAGTGAAAACCTCTCCCAAGGCAGAGCTGCCTCACCACTCATCACCAGCATTCTTTTCGCCTGACCTCTCTTGCTTCAGTTGCAAGACCCAGACTCCCAGACAGCTGCCCCAGGGTGGGCCTGTCTCTGCAGCCCACTCAGCCATCTTCTCCAGAAATGACCCTATGGGCCACCCACCTCACCCACCCTGGGGACGTTGCATCCATTTCCATTGTCAGCCAAGCAAGAGGGCTGGTGGGAGCAAAGTCATTAACTGAGATGTTGAACTGCATGGTAGGAATGGAGAGGTCACCAAATAATTCACTGCCCATGCATAACAAGGTCAATACTCTTAGCCAAAGGCATTGGCATAATTAACAGCTAGCCAAGCCAACTACCTTCATGCTCGTTGTAAAAGGGAAAATAACATGGCTGGAGTCCAGAGCACTGAAGGTGCTATTTAGACAAAATACATATAAAAAAAATAATGTGCTTCCTTTGCCATTATTCAGCTTTGTGACTCAGTTCTTCCGAGTGTGTGTACATCTCAGCCAGCGCCAGCCTCTCAGGTGATGTTAATGGGAGATATATGCACCCATTTTCTCTAACTTAAGTTAGAAAACCAGAGTAAGACTGCTGCTCTAATCAGACCGAGGAGGTGAAGGATTACAGAAACTAAAAAGGGACAAGATCATTGGATTCAGCCCTTTTCCTGCTACAAGACCACTCTCCCAGACTAGAGCTTTCCAGTTTTACTGCTGGAACAGCACGTCTCGAAAATATCACATGCAAAGGGAAAAAAAAAAAGAATGCAGATGAGACAAAAGAGTCCTGTCAGCAGAACGCTGTGCTGAGAATACAACTCTGATGCCCTTCCTCTCCTGCCCACGCATCCCTGCCACACTTGCATGGCATGCTTGCACTTGACACCCAGGAGTTTCTCTTGTTCCTTAGGAGGGGGCTCTTTGTATGGATTCTCACACCTGAGCAAAGGAAAGGCACTCTAGGTTTCAGTCGACAGCCTTGAGACTTGCTAAATCCCTCGCTCATTTGCAGAAAATGCTGATAACATTATCCAGGGATGAGGACAAAACTCACTCTTTTAGGCTCAAATAAGGGCACTGGTGGCTAATAGTCTCAAAACTCCTTAATGCTTCTGAAAGATCAAACCCTGTTGGTTCCATCTTCCTCACTGACTCTTTTCCCAGTGGAGAGTAGTTATAGCTCTGTTCAGAGCAAGTCCCCAAAACATTTGTAACCTTCTGCACAGAACACACTGAAAAATCACAGATTTTGAGGAGGGAAGGGATCCATTATTCTACAAACAGGGAAATCCCAACAGATGTCCTAACATCTTTTCCTGCTGCCCAGATCAATTGGCGAGCACCAGGGGCTCCCGTGTAGTTTGCTACTGCCAAGTTGTAGTGTTGCTTAGCAGATGGTTACTTCTCACCATGCCCAGGGCTTTCCTCTCCCTGGCACTGAACGCTTTCACATCAGCTAGAAGCAGAGGCACTCATTTGCGAGGCTTCACAACCAGCTCCTTTCCCACCTGCAATAACAGCACGACCCTGCTCTCTTGCTCAGGCTTGGTGCAATCTGGAAGTTTAAGAAATGTTAAACATCCATTTTCCTTGTAATCATGAGCAAAAGCAGCATCGCAGCCCAAATGCACGTGATCAGACACCTCTGACATGCGACGAGAAGGATGAAGTGCTCTAGTAACACAAAACCAGCAGCAGTGATGGCTCTCTTGCAAAATTTTGGGCATACATTGCAGAGTCCTCATTCTCAGCAATGATGTCCAACACACTGAACTGCGGCAGATGACATTTGCTTTGAATGGCAAGTCCTCAACCACTCTAAATTGTCCTTAGAGTATAAGACAACAGGACAGCTCTAATGAGGGAGGAGATGATACTCTCCTGGACTTATTCTTGAAATAGAAAGATGCAAAATGTGATGCCATGTACTTTGCACTTCCCTAGTATTAGGTTGTTCTTTACCAATATTCCTCGTCTTCTCATTTTTTAGTGCACTCCAAGGGGATGTTGTCCAAGAAGATAATACACATAATGCAGAAAACTAGCAACAGGAGATATAAAAACTAATGCCAAACTGATCATAAAAGCTTTTCCAGAGTTGATTTCCAAAACGTCCAAGCAGAGGCAAGGAACGGAAGAAATCTCTCACAATCTGACTCACGCTGTTGGCCTGAACATGAGATGGTTCATTACTCACAAACAGAATTTGGACGCCCCCCTCCCCAGAGGCAGAGTGCTGCAGAGGAGGGAGGGAGCATCCACAGCTTCAGATTTGTGGAAAAGATTGCACAAAACTTAAGGAATTTGGGATACATTTCAAGCCACAAAAGTAACAAACTGAAAGCAGCATAATGATTTTTTTGTGTATTTTTAAATTATCTAGAGAGAACTGTATCTCTACAATATAATATATTTTGCCTACTATCCACATCCCACAGAGTTTGAGTTAGCTGTGGTGCTCTCTCCCAAGCCTATAAAAAAGGCTGGGAGAAACCCTTCCTCTCACTTTATTATTTATTTTTTTTTAATCCCTGTCTTCTTCCACAAACAAAACTGACACTTGAAAGGTGTTGCTAATATAAGAAATACTTGAATAAACAGTTCAATACTTAAAATTCAAATTACAAAAGCAGAGAAAAGAAGTCCATAGGGTTTGCAAGAATAATAGAACCCTGTCAGAAGACAGAGGTGATGTTTAAGAGCTATTTAGAAGCAGGATGCAAGGGTTAAAGTCATGACAATGTACTGAGTTCGAGACTGCCTGGACACTGAAATAGTTTTTCATCACAGATAATAGTTACAAGCCAACTATGAGACAGGCTAACTGATAGCATGAATTAAAAGCGAAAGAAAACTAAAAGAAAAAGAGCATCATGAGATACAAACCAGACTCTATCCAAATGAAAGTTAGTTTTCCTTATTTTTTTTTTTCCTTTCCAGAGAGTTTTTAAGGGAAGGTGGTGAAGCAACCATAAATCAGTCAACTGTCTAGCTTCCATTAGTCTCTTTTAAATAATGATTTTGAAAAAGACTAAATTTCATGAGAATCAAGGCACTCGCATTCACCAAGATGATTCTCAGAAGAAAACCATAGCATTAGTAATATTTGTGCGCACCATAGAAGAGTCAGCTGGACTTTTCTGTCATCTTTAACACTTACTTCCAAATGGCTCAGTAAATAATTCATTTCACCACAATGCTTCCAGGATTAAATCCCACACTGTGTAATGTGAGTCTTACTGTTCACAGATCAGTCTTTCCAGAACACCCAAAATACTATTTGGCCTTACTCGATTAAAAAACCTAAAGCAGGACAGACAGAGAAATGACTGGTATTCCTGAAATCCTTCAAACTTATTAGAAAAAAAAGGTTTTAGAAAGGATAGTTAATATTTTTTAAAAATTACAATCCTCTACTTCATCAGCTGCTTTTGAAAATTTGCTCTCTCCCATCTTTCCTTCACATCTCCTTTTCTTTGGATGTGAAGGAAAAAAAATTGATTTCAACTGCCACTATCATGTTGGTCAAGAACAAAACTCAGACAGGAATCAACGAGCTTGAGAGTCTGCTCCAGTTTTAAATTGCTAGGCCACGTCAGAACTAAAGCACGGTGGTTCTTCAGTTGTATCAGCTTTTGGGGTTTGACTGTGTGCAGTGTTTATTGTATTGTGTACATTAAAAAAAATGTGCATAACATTTGATCTTTACTTGTTTGTTTTGACCATCTCGCATAACCACAGTCTTTGGGAGACGAATTACTTAGAAGCTAACTGTTACGGGATTACAGGTAGAAACGCCCTAAGTTGAGTAAGGGTTCCACTGACATAAAGCTTAATAATTTACAGTTTAGCTCTTGAAAGACTAGGTCTCAAGGTCATTTATTACCAAGAATGAATATAAATCACCAGTTTCTATTTTTGCAGTGCAATCACCAGCACTCAGTAAGAGCTATAAGGTGAGGAATAGGAGGTATCCACCCTTACATAAAACCATAGGATTGACTTTATAAGCAAGAAAAATGTCAGAGGATAAATATATCTGCTCAATAAGGGGAGATATATTCCAAAGCAAGAACTGACGTAAGTTGTCAACCTCTTTACTGAACATTCAAATGACAGAAGTTGTCCAGAACATACCAGCAGCTCTGAGTGAACCATGAAAGCAAAAGGTCCCTGGAACAGCAGGAGATGACACTCCAGCCTGCAATGGGGAAGTCAGAGCCACTTTACTGACCTCTGCCCACAGAACATACCACACACTGGTATGAGAAAGCCTGCCAACACTGCATGGATCACTGATGCTGGCCACCAACTCACGCAGCCAACCCCACCTATGCAACTGCCCTTCACCGTAGGATACTCTCCCAAAGCACTGGCATGGACACCTTTTGCTGGCACCAGTGCCAGAGAGACACTAGCAAGCTAGAGGCAGGAGCAGCAGGCACGGGCTCCCTCCTCTGCACAGGCATACACGGGAGGAACAAGCAAAGCACGTACCCCATGAGCCAAGTAAATACAAAGTTTTCAAAAACAATACACTGGGAGCAGACGCAGCAATATTGCCTGGTATCAGCTTTTAAAACAACAAATCAATGCCCAGGACTGGCTGGAATCTTGGTTGCAGCAAGAAAGCGTACCCAGTAGTGCAGAAGGACCTATGTGCCACAATCCCCCAGTGACAAAGGAATCTGAAACTGGTGGTTGAACTCTAAGGCTAGGACTTGATGTCCTCCCAGGTACCTCTGTAGGTGTATCTTCACTGCAGCAACCATCATGGCCCTAAAGGTATCTCCCAATCCACATAGGAACAGATTATTTCTTTTCCCTTTGCTGTGGTCAGCAAAGAAAAAAAAAGTAAAAAAAAAAAGGATTATCATGAGAACAATGATGAATATAGCTCAGATTATGGTATAGTTTAGTGCAATATCTGGACTCTCCATGGCATGGCTTACATGAACATCCCACATCACTGGAGTCAGCACCCTCACAAGCTCCCCAGGGTGATGGTGGCTTGGATAACTTGCAAAAAGATTCAGAAAAAAAATCCAGGTGATTTGGGGGTGTGTAACTTTGCAATACAGGTGTTAATCATATAAGCATGATTTTCAAAACTTGCTTTCGGAAAATAAAGGTATTTACAAGTAACTAAGATCTAATATCACAAGCTATAAAACATGCACTAAGCCCTGTGTTGATTTACTTCCAAGCAGGTATTTGTACCATTTCAGATTTGCATTTATTGTTCAAGTTCCAAAATCATATGATTCTTACTCAATTTCAAGGGAAGTTGATCCATATTGGACCACAAATCTCCACTTGTAGAATAATCATATTAGGAGGGTTCATATCATTACAGCCAAGCAATGGTATATATGTTTTGTGATGACAGCAGTAGCAAAACAAATGCTTGGTTACATGAGGAATGAAAGTTCAATGATTCAGTAATGTAAGTCAGCTGCAAAATGAATATACACAAATGTGTCAGATAAGGTATTCATAAGACAAGGTGTTATTGCAGAAAGCTTTATTCTGGTAAATAAGTGGGATCACCCTGTTGTTACTGGGTTGTTTTTAAACGGCCATAATGGAATACAAGTGTGTTCATGACCCATCAGAGGTGACAAAAAGCTACAAGTTAATCCTATTTTATACCCTGATTCCACTGCCACACATGTACTACTTGTAAAGCCTTAGCAGTAAATATTCTGTGACTAGCTCTCTTTTAAGAACAGTTAAGATCATGAATTTTGTTTAAGATTTATAACAAATATGCACAGACCATTATTTCTATGAGCTATCCATTAGCAGCTTATCAAGATCCTTTGAATATCAACCTATGCAAATATATTGAATTGGAAGAGAGACACACGTTTAACTCCCCTCTCTTTCAGCCTGTGAATCGCCTAGCATTTCTCAATTCTGTGCTACGTTCACCATTTTTTTTGCCTGCAGCATCTACTCTTTAACTGTGCTATGTTTAAATCACAGTATAAATTGCAAAATAAATGCAGAGTGATCTCTGGAGGTCATCTAGTCCCAATCTGCTGATAGAAACAGGGGTAACTTTGAAGTTAGACTGAGATATGATCTATGAATTGGGCACAATAGTCACAATGAGTCCTCAAGTCACCAGATATTCAGCAAGCGATTGACAAATAGTTCCTGATCACAAGTAAAATATCTCCCATTCTGGTCCCAGGCTTATGTCCCATTACGTCTGAATGGGAATAAGAACAGCGGTCTTTGCAAGAGCACAGCTGCTGACCTGTGAGTCAAATGCAGTTCAACAACATTTTAGGAAACCTGTGCTGGGACAAACAAGCTGAGGAGAAGGCAGCACAGCAAGGACAGATAGCTTCAGGAACCCAGAGGAGGAAGGTCGATGGAGGGAGGTGGAAGGGAGTCCTGTGGCCAAAAGTCAACAGCTCATTTCTCTGGAAGACAGCAGCACAGCTCAGTTGGCTAACACATGGAGAGGTTCCTGCAAACCCATTTAGTATGGCTTGTATGGTCCCCAGTGACCCAGAGATCCCACTACAAGAAGACATCTGGATTCACAACAGCCTTGCTGCAGCTGTTTATACATTTCCCTTAACCGAGGCCTCACTATGGGGCCGCAGGGAGGAGAGTGATTGAGTTACAACAAGCTCTGTCCTCTAGCATAGAGCAGAGAGAAAGAACATTTGCTATCTAGCACAGACAATTGGAGAGGTTGTGAACTGATGTAATCATTTGGGATTCGCATAACTCATAGATATATACATACGCACACACATATATACATGTAATTCAAATAAGAATTCTAGCACCTCAGTATGCCCCAAAATGTTTGGCTTTGCCTCTTTGGACTTGATATGTACATTGAGACTACAATAAGGAGCTATGCCAAGTGCAACAGGCTGGACATTATTTAATGGTTTGACCATGCTATACTACAGTTTGTCATGATTTCCACATGCAGAAACAAACCATTTTAAGCTACTAAGCTTGAAAATGTTCATTCCAGATAGTGTTGAGAACAGTTCGCATTAGAAGGTGTGTTGAGAAGACAGGAACAAAGTTTGATGTTCACACTTGACCATACCATAAAATTGAATAACTACTTCTACACTCGAAACAGCAACAAGAATATCCTGAGCAAATTCCAGGTAGTTTAACAAACCACAGTGCTTAAAATGACCCACTGCTTAAAATCCCTGGTGGCTGTAGCAGTTCCTGGCAAACTGAAAACATTTTTCCTTCCACACTTCCTCTCTTCAGTACAGCTGAATGACCTTGGTGGTAGGAGAAGGTCAGGGTAGATGAGAAAACAGTCTTATAAAGACTGATTCACTATTTGATTCACTATTTGCAGACAAAAACAACTTTATTAAAAACATTTTAATCCAGCGACTTACATGAGGATGCAGGAGTTCCAAGAATAAGTATTTGAGCCCTCCCAAAGAATCCCTTCCTGCAAGTCAAGGAAGCAATAGCATGAACAATCTCAAAAACATCAAACTACTAGAAGAAAACACAAACAAGCCAACCAACCCACAAAAGAAAAGGGACTGGCCGGGAGGGGGCTTGCTTCTAACTTCACATACCCCTCACTTTGCCCCATGCATTGCAAACTGTCATGAGTCACTTTAGTAATTTGCAGGGAACTTTCGAGGTTTTGTTTGTTTCTATTTTTGCCCCTCCCCAGCCTCTTACAGTCCTCTGTCCTCCAGGAATAAGCAAAAAATATCAATAGTTCAGAAGTGACTTCAGACAGCTTCTCAACACCCTCGAGTGGGGAATTCCAAACTTCTGGATAGTCAGATCTCCGGATTTTTTCTTACAGATAGGCATCTTTACATTTATATTGAGTGCCTATTGCTTTCCCTTTAAAAGAAATAATCTCAGATGAATTTTAGACAAAAACTTACTGCATGCCACATGTACCCTTTAGACTCGGGGTATGTCTCAAAGTCAAGATAAGAAGCTGGGCCAGGAGTCACAGAGTATACATTAAGCAACATAAAGGAACAGTAGTCTTAGAGACTGCAAGCCCATAACTTAAGTGTTTCTGCAGTAGCCTCCCAGGAACCTCTGCATCAGC
>WEIS01006319.1:292-17275 GCA_013389965.1 Todus mexicanus | reverse complement strand
TCACATAAGAAACTTTTATTCATGTATTTTCTAAATATGATAATTAATCGGAATGGAGTCCTCAGAATCACCTCTAAGACCCATCTTTAGATCCATAGGACTTAAGTCACTGAAATATTAGGGAACATTTGTTCAGTATCTTCTGCATGTCTTGAGCAGCAGGCGAGAGCAAGATGTGGGCTTTGCAAAACGTTCCCACTGAATTACTCCTGTCATCATCCTAAGACCTTAAAGGGTATTCATGGGGACTACACAGGTTGCATCTATCCTCGTGCGTGTGCTTTCTACTATATCTTCCAGTACCTGTGGTCCATCTGTTTTTTCTTTCCCTTTGGCTCTCTCTTCCTTGTATTGTCTAGCTGACAGTGGGAAGAATACTGTGACTCCAGCAGAGATTATGTCTCTGCACTACCTGTGACACCAGGTCAGGCTGCAACCACCAGCAGTAGCAACCACAGGACAGCTCTGGATAATGTGCAGAACAGTTTATTTGGAGACTTATGCTGCTGTTTCCCCATATGCTATCAAGTACAATCTTTTATTTCCCTCTAATCTGAGTTTATATTCACTGGGCCATGTAAAGGCCAAATGTCATGCCTTTGCTGCTAGATCTTGGTGACAGGAGTAGCCATGGTGAAAGTCCTGCCCTTATTGAGTGTGGAGTGGCTGGGAGAGAGGGGGCTTTGCAGGCAAGCCTTGGCTCTCCATCTTGCTTTGGCAGCAGCTGACATGGGTGACCCATCTAACAAAAGCATTGTGCAGCTTTCGACCTATTTTATATCAATGGCTACAGACAAAACTGTAATCGTTTTGCGCATATGTTGGCACTTTTCCCTCTGTGGAGAAATGAGGCCACACTTTTCTAGTAGATGCAGTACTTGAGTATCTGCAATGTGTTATGAGCTACTCATACTTCACTTCGAGACCTACCTTCTGAAAAATTCTAGTTGGTTAGTTATAAAAAGATGGTTTATTTGTTGATGGAGGTGTCCTTTTCTCCCTACATTCAGTAACATTTGACATAAGCCTACAGGTGTGGCTGCGAGACCCCCAGAAGAGAAGATTCTTGCAACAAAACACAGCTTTTTGTTTAGATGTATCCATTCATCCTGCTTGAAACATAGATCTGCATGTCAGTCTTTCTTTCTCATGTTTCTCTGAAGTAATCTCTTGGGGAGTATGTAGAAAAACAAACAGTAGATTCTTTACCATTTTAGGAGGTGGATGGAGACAAATTCAGCTTCAAAATACTAGCGATTTTAAATGCAAAATGATCCTTCCTTAATTAATACTTGGCAGAGCATTTTAAAGATCAAAGTGTCAATATTAGCTAATTCTCATGACACACCTGTCAGGTAAGTAAAAATTATATCCATTTATAGCCTGGGAAGCTGAAATACTGTCTAACACTAGCATTTTCACTGTTGCTAGCTAGTTAATTTACTGAAATAACTAGTCTAATTCTCAGAGGTTCTGCATATTCTTAGTTGTCCTAAATTATACTTGGAGCTAGAGAATATTCACACTTTTGAAAGAGAGTGCAGGTATTTTGATACAGAAATGTGGGTATGGCAGCTGAACGTGAGGCATCCACACTTAAGACTTTTTCCAGACTTAAGCATCCCTAAAAAGTCTAGCGCTGGAACTTGCATGCTGTTGATTCCCAGGCTGGCCTCAGGCTCCTACACTGCTCAGCTTTCATAGCTTATGGCAAAAGGTTGTTTCTCAGTGGAGCTGCAAAAGGTATGAGGTATAGATGGGCTTGGAAGGGTCAGTTTCGAGAGATTGTTTTGGCAGGAATTTGTGTATAGAAGGAGCTTTTAGAGAGAAAGAGGGTGCTTGAAGTGGGAAGAAAAATGATGTGTGATAGCAGCTAATTTTTCTACCTCTTGCTGTTGCTTCCACTAGAGATGCAGGTTGCCTTGTTATTTCTGTCATGCTTCCTTTTCCTTTTGTTACAACATCAGCAGAGTGGTGTAATTGGGCTGGAGGACACATTTTTTGGTGCCCTGTTGAGCAATGACCAAAAAAGAGAGGAGATTTTGAACAAATGCTGTCTCCCCTTCAGTATGCAGTGCAACTTGTTTCCAAGTGGTGTTTTAGTGGGAGCAGTGGTGGTGTTCAAGTGCCTTGCTTTGAACATGCAAACAGGTTTTTTAACGTGTTTGCTCCCTTCAGTGTGGAAATGCCCAGCCGTGAATACTGCACAAAACTTAAGGCTGGCGTCACTCCATCCCAGTCTGTTCTCCCTCTTGCAGGAGCAGGTGGGAATGGACAAAACCCCAGCCAAAGGCCATCAATGAGTTGGCAGTTAAAGGAGGGTAAAGCCTGGGCTACAAAAAGGGTTCTCAAGGGACTGAGCAGCCCGGAGCAGGCGCTCACAGCCAAATTAGGAGTTGGAATTGTCTGCCTTTCAAATTCACAGGACTTGTTTGCTGTCTTGGCCCTGCTCAAAGTGAACAAGCGCTACTGCTAATAACAAAGCCCAAAACAGAGGAGGAGTGAAGGATTAAAACCAGAAAATGATGACTCACCCTCCTCACTCCCCCTCCCCAGTTTCAGTCCCCAGTAAACCACTTTACCTCACCAAAGCCCCAGTGGCTTTTCGTTTATAAATAATCATGTGTTTGAAATGTTAAAATGTGTAGGCAGGGATTAAAAGGGTATGTGATGCTACAGCATTAAAACAGTGCAAACCTCTGCAAGGGAATTGTGAAGGAAAATTAAAATGTAGTTATTTTTGGCAAGGGCTGCTGCATCCTGGGGAGATCAAGAGAAACCTAAAAACAGTTTACCCAAGCCTAGCGAAACCAATTAGAAAAGCTGGGTGCAGTAAAGCAGGGTTTCGTATCAGTTCTTTGTCCTACTAAAGTCAAATTTCAAGTTTTGGGGTTAACTCCATTTTGGGGGGCTGCATGGAGGAGATTCCCTGAGAAATTTCTGTCAAAGGTACCAGCCTAAATTGACCACCTTTTCCTCCTGTAAAGTTTGGTGAACTGCTTGATTATCACCCACATTGTAACAGATTTCTTTCTTCTAATTCACGGTGGGACTGAGAAGTGGATGGACACCTGTAACACTTTCAACTCAGTGTGTCAGCCCACAGGATTTTACAGAATAAGCAGGTTGTGGTGGCCATTTGGGGTATTATTCTGTATTCTGACAGAAGTGAGAATATTGGCAGCAAGTTTCTCGTTGCATCTGGCAACGCAAATTGAAAATTTTCTCTGCTTAGAAAAATTAATGCATTATGGACTTACAGGGGAGCTGTTGCAAATCAGTTGTCAGCATTGACTCTAGCATTGATTCTGGAGTTGGAACGTCATTTTTAGTGTCATTCTCAGATGCTATACTGGCTTTGTCTCCATAAACCTTTGATTCCTGGCCAAAGTGTGAGCCCTTTCATGGAACTGTCTGTTGGAGTCAGTGAAATCAGCCCCCTTCTTTTTAATTTTAGGCAAGTGAATGATACCAGTGTGAACAATAGCAATGTGAACAGGCACAGAAAATGGCACTGTACTGCAGCTTTTTTTACTCGTGATCTTGCTACTGTCTGCTTGTTGGTGCAGGGGAAGCCTCTGAATGCTATGCCTTTATCAATTGTGTAATTACTAATAAACGAACCTTTTTAGGAGGCCCCATTCATTTCAGGTCTAATTAATTTTTGACACACTCTCTGAGCCTACAGAACCCAGGGAGTGTAGGGCTTTGGGGGAATCTCCTTGGCGCGGGGCAGGGCAGCGCTGCCACACTCCCCTTAACTGCCCCACAGCTTCCTACTGCACCACAGTCTGGAGTAGCAGCCCCTGCTGCTCATGGCTCCCTGCATGGGGCTTTCGCTATACGTCTTTCAAGCCAGGGCTTCTGCAAATGACCATCTGAAGCCTTCATGCTGACTATCCTTCTGGGTTGGATGCTGGAACAGCCCAGCTGCAGGAGTATTACGGGTCTCTCCATAGCTTAGCAGGCTGCTCTGTTCCTGCCCTGCATCCTCTTGCTTTATGATAGCAATGATGTTGTTTAAGCAGTTATCTTAGGTGAGGTGGTATGTCACTTTGCTGAATGGAAACAGTTTGCATGAACATGTTGGTTTGTATGGAATACGCCGCCCCCGCTGCTCGTAACCTTTGCTGTGACTTTTGTGTTAGCAAACATGAAAAAAATGCCCTGTGCTCTCAGGGTGTTACGATTTTAATGCTATTTCTAGTAATCTGTTTATAAGCTTGGCTTGTGTTCTTGTTTTGTGGGGTTTTTTCCCCTGCTTTAATGCATTTAAACGTATTAGTTGAGAAAAATCTCTATAATAATCTTCAGTTCAATTAATGCTACATTTAATTAAAGGATTTCACAAGGATGAAAGTAAGAATTAAATACTCGTCCCATTAATAATTTTTTAGGGCTAAATTCAAGGCAAGCCTCAACTTTATTTCATTCAGTTAATGCAGTATGTGCAAAAGACATTATATTGAAAAATAGCTATTCCTTTGGACAGCTAGATAATATTCTAGTGTCCTGTTACTGCAGCACTCAATTTGATCAAGCACAATGTCATGAAGTAATGTCAAGATGTAAAAATATCTACTTTTAGGCAGAAAATTTCTCATTGTCAGTCAGCAAGCCAATACTTTGTAAACAGAAGTCTTTCAGGGATACACAAAATACAGTCCTATTTACCCTTGCTGTTTTTCCTTAAAATTGCATCAGTTTAATTTGTGACTAGTTAAATGAGTCGTATTAAATTACAGTTCCTGGGAACTTCTGAGTTTGCGAAATGTTGCAATTCTAGTGTTTATACACGGCTAGTATTTTCTTTAAAATGTGTCTGGAAATTGTTCTAGACAACTAAAGGGGCTTGCCACGGTTTCCTTCAAAGCTAGACCTTTTTTTTTTTCCAACAAGTATGTTTTTTAGCACTTATTATGGGTTTTTTTAACATGGAGAAAGAATGATGGTGCTGGTTGTACAGAAGAGGCAGAAGGTATGTGTTGCTTTGAGAAAACTCTGACTGGTTTGTTTGTTGCTTGTTTAAAAAAATATGAACACAGAGCTGTGCTTAACTTTATTTCTAAACATATATATTTTTTCCCCTCCTGTGAAAATGATGGCTTCATAATCATGGTACTTGTTATGGGCAACGTTATGGGGATTTGTACTCTGACATATTCTTCTTACCTCCCTTTCTTGAGGCATTTTCTGCCAAGATCATCTTACTGCATGTCAGAGAAGTCCCAAGAACACCTCAGGGAGTGCTGGAAGACCCTCATTGAGAACAGAAAGCTGGGTTACAGTTTTGACTTTGGCATCCTCTGTGTCAGTTCTACATCCAAAAGTCTCCACCATAGGCTACTGGCCATTTGGGTCTTCAGGATACTCATAGAAGGGAAAAAAGGATTGCAGTACTGTTTCCATTGTAACGAGCAGAAATGTACGCTACAGATGACATCAGGGTTGGGGGAGCAGATTCCTGAAGTCCTTTAGCACTTCTTGCAACCAGCATCTTTAGAAAGCATGAGCTATATCATTCTGTACAAGAAGAACTGGACTAATTTGGTTGCTGCTCTGCAGTGGCCTTAAGAAGAATCCAGAAATGGAATGACTGTAGAGAGGTCTGCTTGGTTGCAAAGCCAAGAAGATCCTGTTCAAAGGCCAGGATGGTGTCTGAAAGGGAAGATGTGTGTGATCATTGCTTTCCCAGATTTTTCTTACCCTTGGGTGAGCTCAAATGAGGCCGTCCACCCATATGTGAATTCTTCGGTTGATTGACTTGAAAGATGTATTGGATAGAATTTGTTTATAGCAATCCAGGTTGCAGGATGTGGATTTTGTCTGGCATCTAAATATTTGTGGTGCTACCCTGGGTTTGCTTTACAGGATGTGTATGCTTCCTTCTTGAGCTGTGCCACATGGGAGCGTTCTACCTGTTTGCATGATTGCAAATGTTGCCTAAAGGAGCTCTGCGCAAAGAAGTTAGTTCTCTTGAGGGAGTTATATGTGAGCAAAGCTTTTACAGCTGGGGGGCAAGCTATGCTGAGAGAAACTGTTCTTTGAAAATATGTCTTTGAAGTATATATAGGACCAGGAGGAGAAGAACAAGTAAATGATGTAGATGGGGAATATAAACAAAAAAAACCTGAAGAAACGCAAATGTTCCAAATACATCTATTTTGTATGACTTGAGCAAAATTGAATATGCTAGCATCATTGTAAGCAAATGTGATACCCTGAAAATCATTGTCTTAAAAAAGCAGATGTTTATTCTCACAAAAGAATGAGTGGAGATATCACCCTCTCCCAGCAAGCCTATATGTCTGACAAGGTGAGAGGGAGCATTTCTTTCTGCAGTTGTAGAAAACCTACTGAAGATGTTTTACTTAAATCGTGTCAGAACATGTTTATACAGTCACTGTATTGAGTATCAGTGTTGGTGGGTTGGTTCTCCCATCTTCCCTAGCTGTTTGTTTCTGCCACTTCCACGGGTGGCAGAAGTATGGGTGCAACCAAATGTCAAGCCTAAACAGGAACTGCAAACTAACCTGGCTAGGAGGTGAAAAATGAGTAGTTCTTGCTGAAGCAGTTCCCTGAGTGTCTTCTCACCATTTCTTGAATGTCAGTACCAGCCCAAAGCAGAGACTTTCCTGTCAGAACAAGGAACTTCTGCACTTAGAGGCAGCACAGGTTCTCTCTAGTGATGAGCTAGGTGTCAACTGTTCTGACCAGATGTTAGGCAAAGTATAATATTTACCCAAGATCTTTCTTTGAAATGAATGGCAGGACAACCTGTGGTGAGAGGGGCAAGTTGCTTTCTGTCAGATTCACTAGATAAAAACCAAAACTCTGACCTTGTGGAACAGTAGAGGAAAAAGAAGGCGTCCCAAGTGGGTTATTAGGCATGCTGTGATCTTCCTCATGCGCCTGTTAAGCAGCTCACGGGAACCTTGCCTTTGACTGCAATTGCTGAATAACTAGGGAGAGGAGGCAGGGGAGGCGGGGCACATTTGATATTTTGCAACACATAATTTTGAGGCAAGCATCTCTGCAGTGATGCTTCTTGTCTTGTTCTGCCAAGTCCTTTACTGAAGTTGAACTACATTTATTGTCTTTGGCATTACTCTAATACATCTAACATTCTTGGGCAAAGTAAATATCTGACAGCCCCTGTGTAGCTAATTCCTCCCCATGCTTTAAAGATTTGCAGTATTCTTGTAAAATATTGTCATACAAGTAGTGGGTGGTAGAGTGCATGCTGTTACAGTAAGGAAAGTAAAGCCTTTTAAGTAAATTCCCTAAACAGACGCATATTACAGCATACAACTATGTTTTCTGGAAGTGGTTGGTATTGCACTAGGGTTTCAATTTTCCATTCACCAGCCCTGGAAAAGGCATAAGCATCTAAGAGAGGGAAATTAGTACAAATTGATCTCATAAGTCCAAATTTTATTAAAATTCTTCTCTGTCAGTGTGTGAGTGATCTTGATAAATTAGATTACCAAATGATTTTGTTCACAACAGGTTTGCTTTCATTATGGGTGAAATATGCAAAATAATATCTAAATAAAGACTGAGTTAAGCTGTTAAATGCTGCTTCCGGGAGTAATCAGACGTTTTCTGGCTTGTGCTTTGATTTGAAGGCTGTCTGTCAGCCTTCATCTTTATGCGTGGTAAATAAAACCTCTTCCCTGAAGGGATCAAGGTATGAGCACATAAGAACCATAATATTATGCCACCGCAATCAGTGATTTTGTAGGGATCTCGTTAGAGTTCAAGTTCCTTTCCCTGCAATTGAGCAGAAATACCAGTATATGCTGGAAATAAATCAGTCGTTGTTAAAGGGGATCAAGAAAGCTTAAAATACAGGGAGGCTGCTTAAGGCAGATGTCAGCACATTTTGGGAGAGGAGGAACTAAAGATAAAATGATAAATACTAAAAATTGTAGTTGAATTGCTTCCTCAGCCCTTTCGCCAGCCAGCAGTTTTTGGTCGGTCCTGTGGTAGTTTGAAAACTGGGAAGGTGACAGGCTGGGAGAGCACAGACAATTCACTCAGTGAAGGGATAGCAAAGAAAGACCAACCAATGGACCCAAGTGAGGTGAAGCACATGTACCGAGTAAACTCTTGTGCATCATACAAGTGGATATTCAGGCAATTTACTCTGCATGACCCTTCCTATGTTCGTTGTCAGTGGGTCTGTGAGAATGTGAATATGCTGAAGTAACCAAACCTCTGTGAGCATCCTCTCAGCAGGTGACCTTCCACAGTGATTGATGAGCCTCAGGCGCTAGTCCAAAGGCAGCAGGTAGAATGCTGCCCACGATCGTAAGCAACAGACTGCACACCAGATTTTGTGAGCAGTGACGAAGCAAGACTACGAAGTGGTTAGTGCTGTACCAACCCCAAAAGGTGTGATGGAAATTCAAGCAGATCTGACTTAAAGGCTCTGTGCTCATTCAGGATAAGGCAGCTTTTCATAATGTGATTAAGTATTTGCATGAACATCTAATAGGTGATGACTTGGGGAGGAATAACGAAGTCTGTTGTGACAGTAATAAGAAGCCGAGGTAGGAACAGAAAGAATAACATGTATTTTGCAAAAAGAAACTACCATACGCAAGTGGCTGAGCATCAAGTTATGTGAGATTAACCAATCTCAGAGCTCTTTTAGGCACAAAAGTGCCTGGCAGTGTCTGATAATAAGCTCTGAGTGAAACATGCTGCCTAATGGCAACACATTGATTGACTCTCATTTAGTATTATTTCTGGACCGTGGCATATCTGACATGGCCCAGATTTTGAATTTTGGTGTCTCTTCTTGATGGTTAATTTCTGTATGTATGGCCACTGTGTCACAGTACTTTTGTAGGGCAGGAGTGAAAGCACTATACAACAGGTTTCTCAACTATATATCGAGATCATACATCACTTGACAGAGTGTTGCTTTTCACGTTCGCACAAATGTAATTCCCTTTTGTACAGAAAGTAGCAAGAAAGTATAACTGCCATAAGGACCAACAGATGATGTACAGTATTTGATGAAAAATTAAGTTGCTTAAATACTTAAGAATTGTTGTATTAACTGTTTTCATGGAAGAAAGAAATGTAATGTTCCAAAAAGTAAATGACAGATTTTGTTTATCTAGTGATCTGTTGCTGCTCTACAGTATTACATTATTAAAGGCATCTCTGTCTTTTTATCTTCTTAGTTATCCCTTGTCCTCTGTCCTTACTGCACAAATCAGGATTTTTGCAGTACAGAGGCTGAGGATTTACCATGTGCTAAATAGTGATCCACAAACTGAGACAGGGTTAGAAATTCTTGGTTTTATTCCATGGACCATGCTGGTTCAGGGTTAGAGCTACAAAGGCTTTGCTTCTTTCCTGCAGACGGCTCAGTTCTAAAAATAACTATTTTCTGAAAGCTTCTGTAAGAAATTGTGTATGTGTGTGTTTATTACACATAATTTCCCAGTTGTTTTTGCTTGGGTGTCATTTCTTTGTCCTGCTTTGGTTCCCTCTGAATTTTGAGCTGAGCTCTCAGGGGATGAGCGTGCAGGAGATCACCATGGCAACTCTCCGAAAAATGCACACTGCAGACGCCAGGCTTTGCTGCCGTTATCCCTGCGAGAGCTCTGATAATCTGTGGACTTACAGACTTATTCGGGAGCTGTGAGAGGGACAAAGTCGGTGGCTGAAAACTGAGGGTACTGTGCCTACTGGAAACATTTCTTACAGCAATTGAGGAACTCTGGATATTGTTTGCTGATGTACAGCACTAGCAGGCAGCATTTTCATAGCTTACTGCTGAGATTTCCCGTAGAAGACTGTAAACCCTCTTATTTTATTCCACATAATTCTAATATTAGTCTCATAGATCTTAGTTGTCCCCATTTTCACACAGGACCACTATGGAAGCCATTGCAAAGGCAACGTTGTTATCCTGGTAAAAGTTTAAAGATAGTTAATGATAAAATATGTCATAAAGATTGTGATGCAAAGTTTAAAAGAGGTGAGTACTTATATCCCTGCTGTTCCCAAAGCCTTTTTCAGGAGAAAAAGAAAACATTCAAGAAAGAGTTATTTTATAGATAAATATTTCATGGCAGTCGTTGGGAGAAAATTATTTCTCTCCAGCAACAGGAAATAATGGGAACTGGATAAAAGTGTATTGTCCTCTGAGACAAGAATTAGGGTCTCTGAGTTGTATTCTGAAAGGGGAAGTATGAAATTCAAGTTTTGCTTTATATTACAGAAATACGAAACATAGCTTATCACCGTGCATTGGTGGGGGAGGGGAAGAGGGAGGAGAAAGTTTTCTTCCTTTTCTCCTTTTTTTCTTTTCTTTCCTTTCATTTTTTTGAAGTACTATCTCAGCCCACTAGCTGTGAGGCAGACCACCAGAAGGATGTGGGCTTGTAATGCTCAGAACAGTGACTAATTCAAGTGTGATCAGCAACCTTCAAAAAGGTGCCTCTGTTTCCAGTCACTGCATGGGGAGTGCTAAGCCCGTGAGAGCAATTTTCAGGAATGAGCAGGAAGCAGAGCAGGAATGCACAGAGAAATTGGCAAGGAATTCTTAGGAGAAGAATGTATTTGAAACCTTCCTTTCTCGGGGTTTTCCCAGTCCCATTTGTGCATGCATAGAGGCCAATACCCATGTTAAACTGGCGAGAGCTCAGATTCAATCTCTGAAAATGGGTTACACATTTTGCATTCATCGCTGGGTAAAAGGCACAGGCTGGTCCTGCGCCAGGAGCCCAGATCACCCACACAACTCAGTGCCCTAGAAGTTGGGTTTCCCTCAATCTGTTCCTATAAACACAGAAGCATTTCTCGTACAGCACAGGATCAAGAAGCCCCGCTTCGGGCAAAGGCACCTGGTAGCAAAGCACCAGAGAGATGGGTGCAGATACACTCAGCAGCTTGAATCCCAATTCCTAAAAAAATCATTCCTGCTACAGAGCTACCGTAGAAACACCACAACATAATTTGCATTCTTCCGTTCTTCACTCCTCCAGCCAAGGGCGTGCATTTCTTCTTGGGTGTAGGTGGTTCTGGCATTTAAGTGCAGAGATCCCCACTGCTATGTTTAAGTAAGTACTTGAAATCTGGATTGAGTTTCAGCTGGAGATAAGTATAATAATGTTTAGTCTGAGGTTCCCAGACAGGCTTGAGCATGAGAAAAAGAGCAGAGCTGCTGAGTGCTGACAAGGTGAAGGTAGTTCAACTTTTGTAGAATCCAGAATTTGGGGGAATTTGAGGGGGAAAAAAAAAAAAAGAAAACTAATGGCATACACAATTAGAAGTTACAGGAATGGCACTCAGGTATTACAAAAAAACCTTAGGAATACTACTTTAATTTTTGTCTTTAATGAAGACAAATTAATTAAACTCACACATGCCTCCCTGAAAGAAACAGTAAAAGTGATGCCACATATTGGAACTTCAGCAGATCAAGAGGTGTTGAAACATTCCTGTAAAAGTTGACGAAAGAGTTGAGCACTCTTTAAGAAACTCACTGAGGAGAATTGAAGTTCACAGGTTATTTTAATTTCCTGTTTGTCTATCTGAAGTTCATATTTTAAAAACAAGATTGAAAAAGAGTATTCATGCAATTTGTAAGAATCTCATTACCAAGATTTCAAGATAAGATTTTTTTAAAACTTAACGTTAAAAAAGTACTTATTGGTGGTGATGTTGTTTTAGGAAACCCCTGAACTCCAAATGCAGTTCACAAGGGTTGCTTAAGTAAAAAAAAAAAAGTTGTATCTGAGCCCTATTTTTTAACTGTTACTCCGAGAGAAAAATGTGGAGGTTGCCAGAATGCATAATGTAAACAGGATAAAATGACTGGGAGCGCATGGAATCTCAGCATGAACAAAGTTTTAAGAAGTGCTGACTTCCTACTACAACTTCAAGCATCAGCATTAATCAAATCCAGTGTATTTATCTTCCTTTGCCATTCTCACTAAAATTAGATTGCTTACATTTTTGAGCAAGTTAATGGCACAGTTATTTACTGCTTACCTCTACTAGACAGAAAAACCTAATAGAGAATCAGCCTGCTCCTTTCACCTCTAAGCCACGATTATTAGAATATTGATGAGACTGTTGATGCTTTTTATAAAAGTTTCCCCTAGATGAGGAAGTGGGAGGTTAAACTCAGAGGGTTCTTATTCCTTCGCTGTGCTGAGATGTGTAGCTCTCTTGAGGTATGCAATACTCAATTCTGCCAGCTCTGAGGAGTTTGCAGAGAAAGGAGAGCAGAAAGATCATCAGAAGCTTTTCCAGAAAAACAGGTTTTGGTGCTGACCGGGATTAATACCCAGTATTGTTAGAAAGTCTGTTTATTCTGAAAAATGTGGATGTCTTATACTTGAGTTCTTGTGCTAACTCATTATTTGAAATGTCTCAACTTTTATGTAGAAAAGGAAGTTCTGCCATGTGTTAAATGGTATTGAGAAAAATACATTTTCCTGCTCATATAGGGAAAGAATTCTTTGATTGAGTTCTGATTCCCTACCTCAGCACTTCTGTTTCTAATGATGCTTTCACCTAGCAAATCCAGGTCTTGAGGAGAATAATGCATTAGGTAACACTTGTAACTAGTATGGGAAATACATAGCAGCAGGGAATGAATTTCCAATGGTGCAAACAAGGGGAAAAAAAAATAAGAAAAACGTGAAAGCTGTGTTTTTCATTCCTTTCTACTTAGATTGGTCTTACCCGTGAGGTTTTTATGGTGCCACAGTTGCATACTTATCAGTAATTGTTTCCTAATTCTGCTCTGTTTCTGCACTGAAGTAGCATGAAATGGTGAGCTCTATGGAGCCAGTCAGTTTTCAATATCCCATGTGGACAACAGAAACCACTGTGCTGTTAGTAATCTGTTAAAAGGATAATTTTCCTTTTGTATCAGTGTTTAATTGGATGGAATCTCAAATCTTAATAATAACTACATCGCTTAAATACCACTCACTTCAAGGTGTGACAATGGACGAGGAAGGGCTGCTCGCTTGAATGGCAAGGTTCTCCCTAATTAGGCCAAACCATAAGCGAGTGGGAGGAAAAGAAGTTTAATAAAATGATTTCAAGAGTCAGAACTGGATACTTTCTTACAGCAGCTGTTCATTTATACTAAATAACGTGTAAACTGCACGTGTGTCTGGGGAGAGCTCGCACCAAGGGGCATTTCAGCAGGGACGAAGGACGTAGCAGTTTCTTGTCAGTCAAGCACAAGCTGGGTTATGCTGCACACATTGGCATCAGGCTGTGTGTTTGTGTTCTGAATCTGGGGCTCCTGGGCCTTCCTGTGTTATAAAAATAGCAATTGTCTGAAGCTGTGTGTGTACCCAGGGCCAGAGCGAAGGCCAGCACCTGGCTGAAGCCAGGGCTACACCACAGGCATGGTGTACTTGCAGCAGCTTCCAACTTTTCTTCCTCTTTTCTTCCTTTTTTTTTTTTTTTCCTTCAACATCAGCTACAAAATTAAAAACCTTACATATTTGTATTCAGTGTACAAGCAGACAGGTTCTTAGAAGGGACCGAAAGAGTTAAACCCTTGGCAGCAGCTGGGAAACTGGAAGGGCCAGTGAGTGGGGGTTTTTTAACAACTGGGAGTAGGAAAGACAGAATGGAGTGTCTGTGCTGTGGGGCAGGGAGGCTACTGGAAATAAGGAAGCATCATTCAAAATGCACCCCACCTGGAGTCCTGAGTCTAGTTATAGAGTCACCAGTTCAGAAAGATAAGGACCTGTTAGAGCAGGTCCAGAGAAGGGCCATCATAATGGTGAGAGGGCTGGAACACCTCTGCTGTAGAAACAAGCTGAGAGAGTTGGAGTTGTTCAGCCTGGAAAAGAGAAGGATCTGGGGAGACCTTATTGCTGCCTTTCAGTATATAAATGGGGGTTATAAGAAACAGAGTGACTTTTTACCAGGGCCTTTAGTAACAGTACAAGGGGCAGCAATTTTAAACTGCAAGAAGGTAGATGTAGATTAGACATATGAAGAAATTGTTTTTCTATGAGAGTGGTGAAACACTGAAAAATGTTGCCTAGAAAAATTGTGGATGCTCAATCCCTGGAAGTGTTCTGGGTCAGACTGGACAGGGCTTTGAGCAACCTGATCTATTTGAAGATATTCTTGACCATGGCTGGGGGGCTGGATCTTTGAAGGTCCCTTCCAACCCAGACCATTCTGTGATTCTGTAAAGCTGGCATCCTGCGCAAATAAAGAAAATTTGAAGAGATTTTCAACTCCATCAGTTTGAATATTAAAGTTTCAATGCAGCTAGGCATGCTAAAAAAGACTTTTGAAAAATAACTTACGGAGTAGGTTGAACTAATAATCAGACCTCCTTCAGACACACCAGGAACAAAAAACTCAGTGTAGGGCCTACTGGTGGCTGGGATTTGAAAGGACACTCAGAGAGGATGAGGCTCCTACAAGTATTTCATTCATTCAGCTACATCCTGTTCCCTTTGCAGGAGGATTTTTCGTGGGGAAGACCTTTCGATGGGTGGAGCAGAGGAGCAATAGCACAGGCTCACTTGAGAACCTATCTCAGTGGGAAATTGCCATGTGATATATCTCGTGTTTATACAGAAAAAGATGAGTTTAAATACACAAAAAGGAAAAGTCTTTGAGTATCCAGGTCCAAACAGAAGAGTTGAGACCTTTTTCTTCCCTCTGCTATCACTGGACACTGGTATTAAGGCTTTACCATGCAGGAATGTAGTTTTTACTAGTAATCATCATGGATCAATTAGGAAGTGACTTATTTCTAAGCTATCTCTTGCTATTATTCACTTTCCTATTTCTTCCTACTCTATCTTCCATTAAAAAAAAAAAGCTTCTGGCAAATAAGTCAGGAATATTGAAAAAACAATTTAAATCCTTCCACAAGAAATGGGATGTGGCAGTTCCCCAGGATGAAAGGAAAAAAGATGATGTGAAAGTAGCAGCACAGTCCATATTCCTTATATATCTATTCCTGGTTCAAATAAATAGAGTCCAGTTAAGATACAGGCGATAAGGGCTAAAAAGGAGTAGGTTTGAAAGACATTCATTTCCAAACATCTTTTTGAAAGAAGCAGTCTTGCCCAAGACCTCACGACTGTTTCCCGCTGTGGTATGAAGGGAACACCACACGCTGGGATGTTTCACTGTGGGTGCAGTAGTGTGCAAATCTCTTGAAAGCTTCCAGTCATTAAACTTTGCTAAACAGCATAAAGCTTTTTTCAAAGAATGGTCCTCCTGCTTCAGTGAGCTGGCCACCATCCAGCCCTAATAATTACCTTCTGCCTATCTAAATTGCTCTGTTTATTTAACTGGACAAGGTCATATGTCAAAAGATGTTGTTGGGTAGGGTTGGTGATGGTAAGACAATAGGTACTGTATCACCAAACTCATTCAGGGCTGGGTGAAGCAACTCCTATGTGCAGATCATAGTGATTTTGTGCAAATCACTCAGAAGCTTGCAAAGGACTTCATAAATCAAATAGCAGTCACAATAAGTTTAAACAAAGAGTTATTAATAAAAGTGCTGATCCCTGCCAGGCTGCCTAGACCACTGTGGGAGTTATATATGATTATTATTATAGTACTCCAGAATGTATAAAAGAGAGAGGCCTGAAATGAAGAAACTTCTCCCTATGTATCTGCTGCAGGTTTATGGCCATCCCATACTGATGTGGTGCTGGAGGGGATAAGGACCATTGATTCTTCTAGACAAAGGTGGTTATCTCTTCCAAGTACTTTTTTTTCCTCCCCTTGTTACACCACTACTTAAAGGCTAATGCAAACCTTAATAAAACGTTACATTTGTATCATCACTAAGACACCCAGTGCCCTTCCTTCAGCTGTGTTAACCATGTTTGCTGTGCAGGAGGGATCGGGAACGAGGCTGTTGGATTGAGACCCTGGTGTTTCAAGTGCCTGGTACAGTGAAATCTGCTGTCTAACACAAAGTATGGCAGACTGCTTTGTCAGCGGTTCTTAGACTTCCTAGACTGGACGGATATGAGAAAGACATTACAAGTTGAGGAACTTTTTCAAATAAGCAAACAACAGTCCTGCTGAGCAGAGCTATTTTTGAGGGGGGAGTTGTTTGTTTAATTGCCTAATGGAGCTGATGCGTTTTTTCCAGATGTACTCAGATCAAGCAGTGGCCTCTGAAATCAGTGGTGTAGTTGCCGTGTTGATTTTTCTTTTCTTTTGTATAGAGAGGTAGGGATCTGTCCCCCCTCCCCTAGCTCTTCCAGTGCACTGAGCGTGCTTTACTTATTGGTGAGACTGAGCAAGGTGACCTTGCTTTGCTCTTTCAATTGTAACGTCCTCAGTTTAAGCGCTTGCAGTTCTTTGGTGTTAAACCACTGCCCCTCTTGCTGAAGCCACTGTGCTGTGAGAGTAGAGACAGTTCAAATCTGTTGCCAGAAAGTGAGAGACACTTCATTAATGTCTGGAGTATTTGAATCCCAAGAGTGTCACTATCTTTAGCATCAGGGATCAATTATTTCAATGAAATAACGAATGCACACAATGCAGGCAATTCTTATCCCCATTCCACTTCATAGGCAGTTTCCCTATAGCTATGTCTTGTGAGTGCTTGTACTAGGGAGAGAGATGTCCCAGAGCTTGGCCAGTTTCTCAAGAGAGTTAGAAAGTTAATTACTTCTTCTGACCATGTTCTTGTTTTGTTCTTTTCTGCAAATCTTTGTGCGCTACCAATGCTTTTACTTTTCAAAGGCTTGTCTGAATTCCCAAGTTACTGAATGATTATATCAATTTATCTGAATACTCTTTCTTTGACATAAGCCTAACTATGTCTAAATAAATACTTATATTCAGTCTAAACAAATCTAAACATTAAGTACTGACTTAAAAGTATTTAAGTGCCTTATTTCAAAACCTTATTTAAAAAACAAATGAGATAAATAAGTACAGGTAAAGTTGGAACCTAAGCAAGCATGCTCGTCTTTACTGTGCACTTTT
>WEIS01006316.1:0-11930 GCA_013389965.1 Todus mexicanus | reverse complement strand
TACATATGTTGCCCATTAACTGCTGAAGCTAAGACTAAGAAAGCATCGTCTTCCTAAGGGGCAGGCTTCTCTAGCAGCAAAGCTGGATTTAGGGGTGTTTCCCCCTTCTCAGGCACTGGTTTCCCTGCCCTACCAAAATTTGCTGCTCCCTCATTGCTACTAATTCACCTTTTTCTAGTCTAAATTGTACTAAAAGAATGGTTGGGATTAGAAATATCAAAAACTTTTTTTTTTGAGGGTTACTTTTCAATCTGAAACCTTTTTCTGATACTGATGGCACAAAATACTGGCTGAAATTGGGAATGAGTCATGGTAGGACACATGAGAGCCTTGTAAACTGAGCAGGTGAAAACTGGAAGCGGAAGCATCTCTGACAGAGTTAACTGAGGTTAAGTCTGGATTTTGATGTAAGTTTTTTGCTGAGATTGTAATGACTGTGTCCTTGTAACACTATCGGTGCAGCTGGACAAATGCTGTCTCACTTAGGTTGATTTAAGCCTGAAATCATCCCACTGAATAGGAGCACTTGTCTGTGAGAGGAATTTAGTGTGCTGTGAAAAAGTGTGTGAATTTACAGAGGGCTAGCAATGTTGCACCAGCTTTCTTTGTGGAAATCTGTGAAGAACAGCTTGATTCACATTCAAAGCGGAGTGAAATATCATCTGCAGAGACAAAGACCAGATGAATTAACATGGAATAGCTAGAATGCTAAAAATTCATATGCCAGCTTACTGCCACTGCAGACAAGGTGTCAAGAACTGCACTGGTGCAAAATTAGTACATGGGAGATAAGAATCATATTGCAGGAATTGCCCTTTCCAAAACGATACCTGTAATAACATATGATATAATGAAGGCGCAATGAATTTCCCTAGCTGACAGTATTAAAAATAACAATGTACACCGCTCAACTCTGGGATTGCTTTCCACAGTAATGTCAACAAAGAGGCTGAGATAATTTCCCCCTGCTGACTTATTTTTTCCAGCTAGATCAGTGAGCTCATCAGCTCCCATCTTCTGAAAAGCTGAGTGAAACTGCTAATCCGGACTCCCTTTGTCACAGGAGTTGCAATCAACCAGTTGTTGACTAAATACGCAACCTGCCCCATGCGGCCTCTCCCAGCAGGCACAATTTGAACTCAGAACTTACAGCAGGTTCAAAGTGCTACTGAATATGCCGGCAAAGCAAGAGAATTTGCATCCAGTTGGAGCAAACATCTGGCTTCATACCTTATTCTTACTAAAATAATAAAATACTACAGCTAATCGAGATCCTTCAGCGTGCAGACGAAATTAGCACCACGTCTAACTTATACAACAGTTTTCACTGAGTTTATAGCAATTTAATTACATTGGTTAAGCCGAATAATTAAACTATCGTTAGCATGCTGTTGCAGGTTTCTCTAAGCAATGTACACCTTTGTGGTCCACAAAAGGTGCTGCAACACTACAGTTTTGCTGCATGAATCTCAAACCTCAAAGACGGTACGTATCGACGGACATCTCACCATGCGCAGACTTGTCCATCCCAAACATTTCTGGTGAGCAAAGAAAATACACTGCAAATCCTACTTGCTTTTCCTACACTTGCTTGAGTTGTTCTAGGAGCCCAGTTCACAGTATAGGATAAAATCCTATAGGATACTAACATCCTATAAGGTACTCATCTGATCAACTCTTGTATCCAGGCAGCACTGTTCATCTCAGGAGAATTGTGGCAAGGGGACTGAGGGCTGTAGACAGTGTCTTAAAGGCATCCTCATTTGCAAAGCGAGTGAAGTCCCAGCCACCCAAGCACAGCCTGACTTCATCTCACACCTCTAAGCACAGGTTCAAAGGGCAAGTAAGCCTGAATGCCACCTGCACGTGTGGTACCTGGATTAACAAGAACACATGAAGAGTGATATGGGATGGGATGTACTAGTATAAGCATTGACTATACACATTGCAACACTTTCTTTATCTCCTGTCACATAGACACTACATGTCTGTATTGTAACTGAATTGCAGATATGACAGAGTACCACGAAAATATGTAGGTTCAGTATTTGCAGTTACTGTTTTAAAGACTACTAAATTTACACATATATTGCTAAGGTGTGTACTATGCTTGCAGATGTTAACGACTGACTTGGGATCTTCCTGAAAGAGAAATGTACTGAAATTAGGTCTGTCACTCTCTTAGGCATCTAGGCATGATACCAGCAGATCAATCTCTGGGATTCCTTTATATTTTAATATTAGCCATTTACCTTCAGTTGTCAGGCTCATCTGTGCAACAGTGCTTACCACCACACAAGCCATCCCAGTCAGAAAGCCCTGGGCATATTCCTCGATTTACTACCAGGATCAAAATCATGAGCATCTTGGCGCATTAACACCAGATAAAAATCTGCCTCAGTCTCCGGAGAGAGAGTTGTGGTTTGTGCTGTATCTACTTGGCAACATAATAAGAGAAACCAAAATGTTTAATAATATGCTCCCAGTATCTGCTGTGTTTCACAGCTGTGGGCGGCTGTGCCCACAGAAGTGCACCGCTGAAGAGAATGTGTCCCTAAACAACACACTGTATCAGTTGATGCATGCAGAGAAGAAAGCTTCAACTGGTGCTCAGCGCTTCATGCTATGAGACCACAATGTTATTTTTAGTCATAGATCCTGTGGAAAGACTCTCTGGGCTGTTAAGCCTGCGCTCAAATTGCTTAATGCACAGGCAGGAAAACGGTGCATCTGGAAATTCAGCACAAGGTTTATGCCTCATTTAGGTCTCGTGTAGCGCTGCCAATCACAGCTTAAAAGGGGGCTAGGTTCCTCAGAAGACTCATATGGATCTGCTGCACCAGTCTTCTGGCAAAAAACATCTGCCATGATACCCTACCTTTTCTACGTTTCCAAACTTCATAGAATCATAGAATGATTTGGTTTGGAAGTGATCTTAAAGATCATCTAGTTCCAACCCCCCTGTCATGGGCAGGAACACCTTACACTAGATCAGGTTACTCAAAGCCCCATCCAGCCTGGCCTTGAACACTTCCAGGGAGGGGGCACCCACAGCCTCTCCGGGCAACCTGTCCCAGTGTCTCACAACCCTCACTGTAAAGAACTTCTTCCTAGTATCTAATCTAAATCTACCACCTTTCAGTCTGAAACCATTACCCCTTGTCCTATCACTACATGGTCCCTCTCCAGCTTTCATATAGGCTTCCTTTAGGTACTGGAGGGCTGCTATAAGGTCTTCCCAGTCTTCTCTTCTCCAGCTTGAACAATCCCAACTTTCTCAGCCTGTACTCTTACGAGAGGTGTTCCAGCCCTCTTATCAACTTTGTGGCCTGCTCTGGACTTGCTCCAACAGGTCCATGTCTTTCTTGTGTTGGGGACACTCAGGCGAGGTCTTACCAGAGCATAGTAGAGGGGGAGAATCACCTCCCTCAACCTGCTTTTGGAAATGCAGCATAGGATAAGCTCTCTGTTCTCCTGGGAAACAGTCTGTTCTGGTCAGACGTGGCCCTTTCTGAGTTATACTGAAAAGCACATATTTGCAAAAAGAAGGCACTGACAAAAAGAAATCACTCTCACATGCCCTGTCTCACCCTAAATGGTTGGGCCACAGTCAACAATGCTAGGGATACATGATACATCCTAATTATAAACTCCCCAGTGCTATCTTTTATTGTGGCAAACAAGCAACAATGAGATGATGTTTTAGAAAATTGTAAAAATCGCAAGCCAATTTTCAGAGTACGATCTACATACTACTATCGAAATGAAAATCTTTCTACATATAAGTCCCTAGCTCTGAAGCAATGCATATACACAAGGTAAGTGTAGGCATTCCTGTCATTTTTATATCTATATAAGAGGAAAAGAAACAAAGAGAAGTATTTTAAATAAGTAGAATTAAACAATGCCTCAGTATTCATAGTCATACTCTTCACCACAATCACTAATCAGCACATGGCAGTAACACCTTTTGCAACATTTTATTTTTGCAGTATGCATATTTAGAAGTTATTTATTATAAACCCCCATCTTCTCACTTAATACTGTATTTTCAAATTATTTTTCTTAAACCATATCAAATTCAATTCAAATGAATAGCCTCTTACTATAATGGTTATATGGGTACAATCATAGAATATAATTGTCCTGGTTGGATGAGACCTTCAAGATCATCAAGTCCAAATTCAGCAACTATGTGGTTAATCTTGAATAGTCCCATTGATTTCAACAGAATAAAGATTACTAATTTAAGCTTTAGGAAAATGCTGGGGATTTTTTGCGTGGATCACCCTTTTTTAGTTTGAACCAATGTAACATTCGAGATTTTCTTGTTATAGTGATAGCAAGAATGTCAGACAAGCACATTTTAAAAACAGAAATTCATTTGAGAGAATACTTGAGTGGCTCTTTTATTTTGAGAAAGGCAGATAAGCAAAGTAAGTCATAGTTCAAAATCTACTTCTCTATATAAAGTGAATATTTAATTCCACTTAAGAATCGGTAAAGGCTTGTTTTGGCGTTTAAATAGCAGGCTGTCAACTCTGTTTAAATGTGTGACTTGCTCTCCTCTGTTTTTATGAAAGACCTGGCAAAAGTTAAAAGTCGTATTTCGTTCTGCACCACAGAAGGAGCTGAGCATTAGCAAAATCTGGTTTTAGCTGCTGGAATATTTATGTCTGCACAGCATACTCATCTCCTGACTATCCAGACCTCATGCAGATCCGAACTGAAAGCATTTGAGCCAAGCCTGTGCCCAATGTGCAAGCCTGCGGTTCTTGGGCAAACTGCAGGGGAGGATCTAACTCCTGCTAGCCTTCAAAGGGTTTCCCTGCCTGGGAGTCCCCCGCTCCTCCCAGGAATGCCTCTTCGCATTAACTTGGAGTCTTGCCTCTTCTTTAACTTGGAAACATCAGAAAATCCCCCAGGAAGCACTTTGCCCTGCCTAAGCTGTTATTTGAAGAGACAGGGAGAAAGGCTTAGTTTTGCAGCACAGAGGAACACAAAAGGAGGAGGGCACAGGGCTGTGGCTGCCCACCACCGCTGTTGGGGTATGGATCCCAGGGTGCACAGGGGAAGCCAGGGCCACCCACTCCTGCCAGGAGAGCCACACAGAATGGCGTGCCAGGATAGTAATGGAATGAGAGATGTGGCCTGCAAAATGAATTTTCCCCGTGATATACACGTCAAGCCAAGGAGGTGGTTAGATGTGAATTTATATGTTAAGCATTACTGGGCTCGTCTCACATATGACGTGCTTAGATTCATATTAGCAGACGAAATAAAAAAAACAATTTTCCCCACAAAGTGAGTTTTTAACAGGTTTCATGCATGCTGTGTAAAAAAAAGTTACTAAAAGGTAAATGAAAGCTACCTGCAACCATCTGTGCGAGGTTAACATTTACCATGATACAGGATAGCCAAGTGACATAGTATATGACATTCCCTGAAGAGATTAAGACACAGTGAGTGTATCTGTGGCAAAGTCATGTTTTAAATGTGTTTAAAATTTCTAAGCCCACAAGCCAAAACATCAATTGCTTCTAGGAGTGTTTTCCTAGTGGAATATGGATTAGCTTACCACACTTCAAGTTCTCCTTTTCTGGTGAGAAAGCTGCAACCAAAATACCCCAGGCATACCCTTAAACTCTCCTGTTTAAACAATGTTTGTCAGTACTCTTACTCATAATACATGGATCAGCCATATGTGAAACACAATGCTGAAGAAGTTGCAAAACTTCAGTTAAAGCACGTAAGACCTAACTATATTTTCCGAGCAAAAAAACGCAACCAACCAACAGAAAAATCACTGCAACTTTGGAACTCAGCTTGGGCTTTCCTCCAAGTATCCAGACTAAACTTATTCCAATTTAACTTAATCCATCTCTGCCTGCGTTCTCTGCCAGAAGACAGAGGTCTTATGACCTGAAAATGGCATGTGCCCTCCCTGCCACACAGGCCTTTCAGCTATTGCCTATTTGGGGGATGTCATTTATTAGATGTACAAAACATGCACCATTTCTTACAGAAAGACCTAAAATGAAAAGTCACATCAGTTCCTGCTGACCTTTCCTAGGTCTTGATTGACCAACTGAGTCCAGTATGCAAAGTATACCACAAACATATATATATATATTTGTTTCCCATGTATATATAGAGATAGTAAAACGTTTCTTTTCTCTAACCTGTGAACTTCCAATGTATTTTTGTATATGTGGAAGTTTCCTCTTGAGGGACTTCACTGCTCGAAGAAAATCAGGATGTCAGAGCCAAATTCTCAGTACCTTTAGTTGTCTGGGTCTTTTTTTTTACAAGCCCTTCCATTAAACCATTGCACACAGTGACTTCTTTGCAGTTAAAAGAATGCAGACAATAAAAGTGTAACGTCTTTCTGATGCTGTTTGTATAAATGAATGCTCATTAAATGCACTGCATCACCTCTAACATAGTTTTCACATGAAATAAGTACATACTGGAGCACCACCAGTCAAGAGGAAATGCCTGATATTAATGACTGTGCAGTACTTGGTTTCAAGATTAAACTGTTCTCTGTGATGACTTCCTACAGATACAGCTTCTCTTTTCCAGAAAGCATTATGTGTACTGAGTCATCAACAGTCTTCTGAAGCCAAGAAGCACATATGTGTGCAAGGATTTCACTGGGGTTTTTGGTGGTGAGTGGGGAACGTGGACACGTGTTGGCTATGTTGCCATCAGATGTGGACAGCCAAAGGCTCTACTTGCTGCTTTTGCACTGCACATAACAGGGCTGGCCCAAGTGTCTAAAATACTCTGCCACCATTGATATTTTAAGCCTATTTCCTTCCCATGCCTTAGTGGCTTCCCGGTGTTTCGGTTCCTCAAAGGACTTGGGGCACCATCCTTCAGGAGAACTGGAGAGGAAGACCAGCAAGTGGAGGAGGTGGTTAATTGTCTCGCCTTTGGGTGAAAAACACTGACTTTGATGAATGGCAGGTTGGTATATTTAGTGAGGAGAGGTGGCCTGGGGGCCTACTTCTGCTCTTCCCTGTGAGGAACAGAAATGCCAGGTAATGCCTGAGGGACTGCAGAAGGTGCGTGGCTGCTTAAAGAGCTCAGGAAGAGACTGAGGGACTGAGGAGAGAAAAAGGAGAGGAAAAAGAAATTATGAACAAAGTGACATGCCTCAGATTCTGCTCAGGGTACATAAAACCAGATGATTTTATTTATTTATTAGAAGAGAAATGAAAGGAACAAGACACAAAATGTTTTAGGACTATAACTGAGATGCACAAGGTTGAACTGGGAAAGCTGAGCAGATGGAGCAACAAAAAACCAACGGATGAATGGTGGAAATCACTGGGAAATCTGAAGCAGCTGAGATACAGCTGCAGGGTACAGTGGGAACCTGTTTGGGAGCCAAGGAAATCATTGAAGTTATATAGGGTAGAAGAAATGGACCCAGCTGTGGCTGAGGGGAGGATGGGAGAGAAATTTAAAAAAACCCAAACAAAATGGCAGACAGGACACATTGGCAGGAGTGGGGAAAACAGGAGAAAAGATGAAGGAAACTTAGGAAGACGGAAAGATGCTAAGAGCTATGCATGCATTAGGAGGAGATGCCGTGGACTGGAGCAGGGAGACAGGTGAGACTTGGAGGAGGCTGCTTGAGATGGCAAATGAGATGGATGAGATGGAAGAAAGTGGCAGGGGGGAGGCAAGTTGAGGGAGTAGGTGCTTCTTCCCACCACGAAGAGATAGCTGAGGGGCAGCTGGACAGGGAGAGTAAGAAAGCTTGGTTTGGGGAATGAAAACAAGAGAGACTCAGTAGGCTTCACATTTTTATTAACTGACAACAGGAAAACTAGTGGAAAAGTACTATACAAAGTCAAACATTTGTGTGTGTGTGTTACCTTTGCATGTGGACTGAAGGTCACTGGAGTGACCTGTGCAGAGGCTGGTTCTCTCGCTTTTAAACTCTCTATACGTAACCAGTATTGACACCACAGTTTTACTGAATATAGCAAACACTTGGGTGCTTGATGGGGAGGATAATGAATGCTTCTAGGGCATACAAATTTGGCGTATGTTGCAATTCGCTACCAGCGTGTTCTTCTATAAAACTGAAGAAGGAAGCCAGGCTGTGCACCCTATTGACACCAAGCTCCAGTGGGCCACACATTGCTGGCACATTCTGGTCCAAGCACCCTTGCCCTCTCAAGGTTTTCATGCTGGTTGTTAGCTGCTCTGCTTGGTTTAGCTGCCTGTTGCCTTCATGGTCCCTATACTTCAGCAGTCCTTTCATTTGCCCTCCTGTGCTTTTCACTACCATCAACAAATACACTGGCCAACCCCTCTTCTTCTGTTGCATAACATCTTCCTTTCGACCTTCTTTCCCAACTGTTTCTGATCTCAGATTCCATCTTTGCTGCTCCAGTTTTTTGCATTCATAAAGGCCCTGTACAGATGTCATAGGTTGGAAGGGACCTTAGAGATCACCTAATCCAACCTCCCTGCCACGAGCAGGGATGCCTCTGAACTAGACTAGGTTGCTCAAGGCCTCATCAAGCCTGGCCTTGAACAACTCCAGGGAGGGAGCATCCACAACTTCCCTGGGCAGTCTATTCCAGAGTCTCGCCACCCTCCTACTGAACACAGAACACTCCTCCACCAGCACAACTCTCCCCCAGGAAAATCCCATACAAAGTGTGCATTCAACAAATTAGTGTCTCTGAGAAGTAATTCGTACTTCTCTGCATCTGTGAGGTGCTACTGTGAGCCCTGATACCTCCCAAAGCATTCTGCACCTGTCCTGCTCTTGTACTCCTTCCTGCCAGACGCAGCTCTGTGCAGTCTTGTTCTCCTCCTGACTTTCCCCTCACTTACGACTGAACCTCACAAGGACCCTGCCTGGGTCCTGCCTGTCACTTCCACCTGCTCCTCTCTAGCTGTCCCTTCCTTGACTTGCTATGTTGACCGTTTTCCCCTCCTCTTTTCCCAGAAAGAGCATACTGACAGGGTGGGATGTGATGGGACGACAGAGGGAGGTGTTAAGAAAAGGTATTTGCATTTGTCCCTGTTTTGCCGAGTTTCACACAAGGCTGGCTATCGTTTCTGTTTACAACAAGCTGCAAGCTCAAGCCGCTCTCGTAACTGCTAACTGGTTTTCCCCTGCCAGCATCGGCGGCTAAATATAAGCCTGCGGAGCCGGCCCTGCATCCCTGCCCGTATCTGGCAGTGCCTGGCATTCCACCGCGATTTCACAGAGCTGATGCTTTTCACGAACTTGGCAGCTGAAGAGAGCTGCCTCTCCCCGAAGAAGCTGTAGGAGTTTCTAGAGGAATAGGAAACAGATTGCTAGTTTTCTCTTCAGTGCAAAGGGCAATATTGCAATTTTCTTTTGAGTCCCTAAGTTAAATGCTCTGCTCCACCTCTGGGAAGTAAAAAAAGTCACGCTAAAAACTTGTTCAGCCACTGCTGTTTGTTGTCCCATAGTTTGTTTGGTAACACTGTGGGGTTTTGGAGGAAATGGGTATTTTTCAAGGATTGGCAGTTATTAAACAGTGTTTAATGTGTAAGGGAAACTTATGATGAATGTATTAGCATCTGTGCCAGACCAAACATCTGTAGTTTTTAATGGAGCAGGCAATAGGAAATAAGAATTTTAACTCTGCTTTTCAGCTGGTGCTATAAATCAGCTATTTTAAATTCAAGCAAACTAAAGAATTTAATTTTTTGGTTCTCATGGTCAAAAATGAACAGCCTTAGTTGAGCAAAGTATTCCAGATGAACTAGACATGTGAGTAATCTTGTCCTTAAACTACTTGTTTACACACTGATAAATGTGGATGATAGTTTAAAAAAACCACAGAGACATATGCTAATTCAAAATATGCCCAGACGAATGGTGGGAGCCTGCCAAATTTCACAGAGTTTAGGCTTCACCTTCACGTTAGAAATACCTGTATAAATCCAGAGCTAAAGAAAAGTTCCCAGTCTCTGATTTGACAAGATATCCCTAGAGAAAAGAGTGGCTACAACCAGCCTGTCCTCCTCTGCCAGCTCACCCCCAGCGTGGCCTCCCTGCAGGGCATCAGGCCAGCCCTGGACATGACCTCCCACCTTGTTCTCACAGTTGGACCTCTGGTGACCAAATGGGACCCCTGCTCTCTTGGTACCTGCTGGGGAAGGAGGTCTCTGGCAACATGTCTCCTAGCTTCCATTTTTGCCATGCACTTAGCAACCAGTGAGGGCTAAAAAGAAACCTGCCACAACATAGAAGTCGTCACGGTAGTGACATATTCAGGCTAAGTACAGTCATCGCTGAGTTATTCTGACTTAATGAGTTATCTTTTGTGAGCTGGGTTACAGTAACCTGCCTTAATTAAAGAGTAAAATGAATTAGAATCAACTACCATGAGGGTGATTAAAACCAAAGCATGAAGTGCTTAAACCAGTATGTCATATTTAACAGGTGGGGTAGGCAAAAGATGTTCCTGCCTGCACTTACACGGTCTGGGCATAAGAGTGCAACTTGATAAGCCATGGTTTAATAACATCAAATTGTCCTACTGATGCAAAAGCTAAGGATTTGACACCTACAGATGCTGGTACCCTGCACTATAACTTGTTTGTTCTTGGAAACTGCTGATGCTGAAGGGATACTAAAGAAAACAGGATGAATGAAAGCAAATTGAAGGGATTATTTCGCAGACATATTGCCGGAATTATTAGAACTGGCTTGTGACTGGATAAAGTATTTAAACTACTCAGAAAATAATTCTTGAATATATGAAAAATCAGATAATTGCAAAACATTGCTGACTAGCTTTAGTTTATGCATCTTGGGAGAGCAGTGATGGTATCAAGATGAACTTAATGAACAGGAGAAATGATGTGAGGTAAACAACCTCTAATTCAGCAAGGACAATGGTAACCTACGTGTTGGTTGGAGTAACTGATTGTACAAACAGGGTAGAAAGTGACACAAAGGACCTGTGAATTACCATGTGCCACTAACCAAATGCCAACCATTTCATACTGCTGAGAAAAAAACCCCAATGTCATATGGGGATGTATGAACAGGAATGCCATATGCAAGATGTGTGAAATCATCCTCCTACTCTACTTGCTGCTGAAAGCCTCAGCCTGAATCCTGCACCTGGATTTAGGCACCACACTCCATGGAAGATGTGGAGTGGTCAAAAGCAAGAAGACAGCTGGATGTCTAATAAGCATAGTCTGAGGAAACCTGGGACGAAAGGGAAGAAGACTGGGCAAGTGTGAGTGGTCTCAAATATGAAAAGAAAAGAAACGGTTTTACAGATGCAGTGAATAAATAAAGACAGCTGAGTTACAAAAGGGGAATTCAGGCTAGACATGATGTGAATGCTGTAGCGGTAGTGCAGTGAAACTCAGGGGGAAGAGGCCGAAGGAAGAGACAAAGTGCAGGGTGAGAAGTATCTGTAAGGAGAAATGTAATTTTGTCCTGTGGCAGAGGACAGATGATGCCTGGAGAGTGTCCTCCCCCGCCCTGGCTCTGTGATGCTGATGAAAAGTTAAAAAACCTCGGCTGCTATAAACCGGGGAAAACTTCATTAATGATTTATAGTAGTAAAGGGGCCTCGCCTGAAATGTGTCCAGTGTAATCATTTTTTCTATCTAATTTTTGCTTTTAGCCATGAGATTATGAGTAATAGCTATGGGGCTACACTGTTAGCCAGAAATCCTTTAGCTTTCTACAAGTCAGTTAATCTATGATCTAATCTGATGGCCACGGAAATTAAGTGGAAGTAGTACAGCGGGCTATAGCGGAGGGTGGTTTGTGTCTCTAGTCTTCAGCAACCTTGAGTTAAACTGTTCTTAACAAGTAAAACAACATACACGCATGAAATACATTTTGAAATGTGTGCTGAGTCTCTCTGATACACTGCAGGAAAAAAAAAAGGAAAAAA
>WEIS01006312.1:25759-37672 GCA_013389965.1 Todus mexicanus | reverse complement strand
ACCCCCTCCACCCCCCAAAAAAATAATATTCCAATTCCTTCCTAAAGCTCGAGCGTTCCTAAAAGCTTAAACCCCGATGGCTATCCGACAGTGAATAAATGACCCAGTGAATCCTGAAAGACCCTGCAAGACTACAGTCAATAAACCTTTTTAATGGAATTTTAGATAAAGGTCAACTATCTGTTACAATAATCAGCTGTCCGTGATCACTCTTCACAGGAATAAACCAGGCAGAGCAGCAGCCCCACGCGACAGCGAGAAGCTCTTGTTAGTTGTTGGGGATTGGCTTTGAAGCGCTTCCGGACAGAATCGCAGAGTCGTGGTGATAAAATGCTCTTTTTATTGAGATGTTTTCTGATGACCACTTCTGTTGTCCTACAGAAGGGGTCTGGAACGTGTCGCTTTGTCCAGAAACACAGCTGCTTGTTACTGCGGTGTTATTAAGGTGGCGTTAAGGTAAAAGAGGATCAGACAGGGGTGGGAAAGTTGCGGTGCTGAGTTTGGGTGTCTGTGGTAAATCTCTCCTGTCTTCTCCTCCCTCACCCTCTGCAGCCCTGGCTTAGGGCTGCTCCCTTCTGCAGAAGTGGGGAAGTACTCCTAAGAGGTGGAGAGGAGAGGTAGACTGAAATGCAGAATTAGATTAATTAAGAATACTTAGCCTGGGTGTGTATTTCACCAGTGTTTTCACAGGAAGGTGAATGATTTGCTAGTTATTTTCAAATTTCACAGTTTGGGACTATTTCACATGTCTGATGGGGGAACACTGAATACAACTGGTATGAAACAAGGACTCCCTTTCAATTGGAAAAGATGTTTGGTTTACCTCGAAACCCTACTTTTTCTTCTATTTGAGCCCTGCCAGCAGCACAGCTACCTCATTCATCTGCCCATCTGTGTCTACGAGCGCTAAGGGATATGGCGATGGTATGTAAATGACTTTACTGCATCTCATATTCAGAACCATAAAGTGGAGAGAAAAAAGAGAGCGAGTTATGTTGATTTGAAGCCTGGTGGTGTGCGAGGAGGCACCTTGTCTCTGCAGTTCTGAACCACAAGTGGGTAAGCAGTGCTGGAACTGGTGGCAGTGCGTCTTGCTTGACACATCAGATCGCTTGGTACATGTGGGACAAATAAGGTTTCTAATAGGAGCCCAGACAAGCTCTTGTCTGCCAGCATGTTAGCAGACACCGCTTTACTCTGCAAATGGAGATGATGTGAGAAGTGTTTCCCGTGGATTTAGAAGGTGCCAATAAGCCATGTGACTTGACACAAACTCAGCCTTGTTGATGGTAATGGAAAGAGATTTTACATTTTTAAATGGTTCGGGTTCTACAAGCTTGTTCCTAGGCTGATCCCTGTCTCCAAAAGCTTCAACATGACAGCTCCTGCTAATTAACTCCAGGCAGCTCCTGCACAACTCAATGCTTGCTCCAGGGCCGGGTGCGGATCTGCTCAGCACTGTCAGCAGATGTGGCATGGTTGCACCGCGAGCAAGATATGAGCTGCGGTTGAAATGCTTGTGATGCAGAGCGTGCCTGGGAAGGGGGTGAGTGGATTCTGGAGGAGACCATCACTAAAAAGACACCCTCGTTTTGTTGCATTTGCCCTGACTCCCTCTATGCAAGGTGAAGGTGTGCTGAGTAGTGATCCCTCTTGGGTGAGATGTGTGTAAGGGGCTGCCAAAGGTTCAACCCCTTCAGTCTGCACAGGGCACTGCCACTGCTCTTCTCCAAATCTTTCTGGAAGCTATCCAGTCTGTGGTTATTGCCTTGAAAGAGGGGATGTGTGACGTACCCCTGTTGTGATTAATGTTGGCACAAATATGAAATGGGAAGGGAAAGCCACCGAAGATGGAATTAGGAGATGAGTTTTGCCTGTGAGCACCTGGCTCTGAGTCCAGTTCCCTCCGTTAATGAACACAAAGCTGCCTTCGGGTAACAAAACTGCTTAAATACACAGCAGCACAAAGGGTAATTTAAGGAAGACAGCTGCAAGATAAACATGTTCTTCATCCATTTCTTTTTCTTCTGCACCTCTTACTCGGGTTTGGAACACAGGTCAGGAAAAGTTCCTGTCTTTGAGTGATCGTTTCAAGTTCGGAGACACTCTGTGGCTTTTTGCAAAGTGTGTGTCCCAGTGAGCGAGTTCCCAGCAGGGAGCTTGGGGGTGTGTTTTTGTTTTGGACAATATGCTGAGTGGCCTCTGCTTTGTGCTGCCAGACAATGATGGCATTGATTAGCTTCTTGTACAGCTCTTCATTAGCTGGCAGTGCAGTAAATCACAGCCTTGTTTAAACAAGTCGGACACAACAGTGATTTGGTTGGTGATGCAGTTACTTGTGCCGTGTAATGAATAGTGTTAAAAGGAAAGTAGAAAAAAATGCGTCTACTTTGAAATTTACTTTCTTCTGGAGATAAATGTTTTGGGCTGTGTGCTGCTGTCGTTTTATCCTAGTAAACCCCAGCTTGCTATCCTGTGAAGCTGCTGAAGTATTGCTTTGAGTGAGCACATTGATCTCAATTTCATCATATTCCCGCTGATGCAACAGAGAGTTGCTCTTGTCCTTGTGTTTACCCCAAAGTTTTTATGTAGTCTGCTAGAAGAAGGCCGATGTGATGCTCAGCTGACAGCTTTGTGCAGGGAGGACTTTCTGAAATAGCAGGATACAGAATACTGCAAGAAAATTGCCAGTGTATCTTCTTGGTTTGGGTGCTCCTCTTACCCCCCATGCAGTTTATGTCAATAAAGGACTCATAAGAAATAGTTCTGGACAAAACAGAGCAGGAACCTGTGCTTTGTGTGAGGTATTTAATGCTCCAGATAGCTGCCACATGTGCCTCGGCCAGGGTATGAAAGAAATCACATTAACAAAGTTATTGGATCCCAGATGAATCCAAAGAGCTGCAGGAGAAGAAAACAGTGACAAATGAGTCTGCCATCCTGAGGCACAGCAAATGGTGCTTACAGTTCAAGCTATTTCACTTGCACTGTTCTGCTGCCAGTCGTCCAGTGCTGCGTGGGCACTGGGGGGCAAGGCAGGACGAGGAAGGTGATGCCTCATGCTGGCAGAGCTGCAGAAAACCCCCACACAGGGGAGAACTGCAGTAGGAGCTATTCTTGAGTCACAAGAGCCTAGGGAACTGCTCCTGAGCTGTGGGATTCATTTCATCTCCCCCCACCTTTCTGTCTACTGCTTAAAAGCCCCCTGCCCTGAGCAGTGCCGAGTGTCGGTGCCCTGTATGGAGCAGTGCTTCATCCTAGGTTCAGAGTTACGTATAACTACGTAAGAGGAAATAATCTCTAAAATACATTCCCCTTAGGATCCCTGTGGAGGTGTTGTGGATATTCCCAGCAGAGGAGGAGTTGGTCAGAGCAGTAGTGTTTCCAGGGGTATCCCAATGAGGAGGCTGCCAGTGGGAGGGTAACATTCAAGCAGTCCTGTGTTTGTGGGGTGAATTTATCACTCTGAGCCACCAGACATGATCCCAGCAGGTCTCCCTGTGCTCCTGCCATGCTTTCATTCAAGTTGCTCACTGGGACCGAAATATACCTTCCCCTCCCCACTACATCCTTTTTAAAATTTTCCTGCCAAGTGAACTTTCTTGGTTGCTTTTTTTCCCCCCTCACTGTGTGGCCCAAGCTTTTGTGGTATTAATGAAGGAGTCCTCAAAAAGCGTTTTCACTGAATCCCCATCTCTAATTGTGCCAGTCCTAGAAGACAGCAAGTGGGAAAGGAAGAGAAGCAGAAGTGTGGGATAGACGATGCCTTGTTCATGGGCTTTCTAAGCATCTGCTCAAGTTAATGAGGGTCTGGGCAAGAAATGTGCCAAGTGGCCACAGGAAGCACACGTATGGGAGCTTTGATGCAGATCCCTGATGGAAGATGGTGATGAAATGCACCAAGTGATGCTTGGGGACAGTCTGAAAAGTTTGTCCCATCCTTGGAGGTGGCAGAGGGTGAGGGAGAAGTGGTAGCAGACTGTGAGAATCTGGATCCAGATCCAAATGCATTGTGAGTCTTGGGTTGGTTTGGATCTGGGAGTTTGGCCGTGGCCCATCTCTAATTTAATTTGCCTGGCCAGAGTCTTCTCTCTCTTACACAGCAAAGAAGAGTGATTTAATTGGCTTCCATAGAGTTGCTTAGGATTTGCGCCAGTAAAACTATTTGAATTTGGTTGTGTGCAAGGCACGTGTGTGTGCCAGTGTTCTGGCTTTGTAGTGTTCATAATTACTAGGAAATTTGTTAGGGGCAGTGGTAACCCTGGGTGGGTGGGTGGATAGGACACAGATGGACTGGGAACAGTGGTGTTTTGGGTACTGTTTTTAATGACACACAGTAACACTAGTAGTACAGTCTTAATTACGGCATTTCCTGCTGTTATCTCCGTAATGTGGCGTAAATACCTATGCTCTTCAGCTGGGATGACTTTTGACTCATTTGCCAAAGCTAATAACCCTTTAAAAATAATTTAAACCTTTTCAGAAGTATTTTACTGATGCTCTTGGGACCCGTCGTCCTTTATTTGCTATGGAGCAGATACAGAATGAATAGTGGTACTGTGGACTCCCTCAAACAGCGACCTTATGTGAGATGTAGCGATTACAGCAATTAAATCCTCTTTGCCAAGGCAACCAGGGCTTTATTTCAAACTGAAGTTAGATTTTTTTTTTTCCTTCCCCCAAATGAATCTCTTCTGCATGCATTATTCATTTTTCTTTGGAACATTTAGCCTGTATGAATTGCACGAGCTCAAATTCAGTAGTATTATTTATTAATTATTGCATTGAGGTAACGTCTAGGACAGCCCAGCCTTCCTCACAGGGTCAGAGAGCCCAGAGCTCCCCCATGCAGCCAGAAGCAGAACAAAACCATAACCCTTGTCTCAAGGTGGAGGTTGAAGAATTAACAACATTTCTACAACAACTTGGGAAGAGTTTGCATTTGATTGACTCCTAGGAAGTTTGGTACATTTTGGTCCAGAGGCTGCTTAGACCGGTACAGTTTTAACTATCCTCTTAAACTGTTTTACTTAAGTATTTGAAAAAAAAGTAGGCCACGTCAGCTCAGGCTTTCTAAGTCCAACTATGTTTGGATGACTTGAACACTGAACGTCTAGTCACTGTGGCTCTTGTTTGGAGAAGGGAAGGTCAGTGATCAGACATGATGGTTAAGGTGGAACGTTTTCTTCAACAGTTTTGTAAGTTCTATCTTAGGGGGGGTTTAACTCCTTTTTTCTAAAGAAAAAAATGTTCAAGAAGTGCCTACAACCCTTCCCTTGAATGTGCTACGCCCTCATTTTAAGATTGAGTTCATTGTCTGTTTCTGCTATTATATAAATAGCATCTTGATTGACAAGAAAACTAAAATGATTCTGTTTAAATCTGTACTGCTCTCCTAAGAAATCTACATTCATTATTCCTGGGATGATTGAAAGATTTACAATAGTTTATAATCTGGTATCATTTCATTCTTCTTCTTGGTATTATTAATCACCTTGTTATAAAATGTCAGGAGAACTTTGTTCAACTTGCATGATTTGGGCTGAGAAAACCGTATTTTAATGTTTCTTAGGAAATTGGGTAGATATCTTTGCATTCTGGGAACCATACAATGGATGAGTGATGTCCTTTGAGTACACACTAGGTACGTACAGGGTGCTGAAGTTGGAGAACAGTTGAAAGAAACCAGCAGCTGTAACACCATGGGAAGAAAAATGACCATACAAAGCAGGTCTGGTTCAGGTCAATATTTGGTAGTAGATTACTGAAATCATGGGTATCATGGAGGCTGATGTTTGGGATTGATCCTTCTCTGTGTTAGTGCTGGACTGCTGTCCTGGTGTGGCTGTGTCATGGTCAGCGTCTCGTTGGTGACACGAGACCCAGGTCCCAATTAGTTGGTCATTTAAAGATTCTGGGTTGCATTTCACAAGCCCGGAGGCAGTCAACCAGGATCCTGGCTGGGTTTCAGCTTCAGTAATTACAACTCACCAGTGCCGATTCTCCCTGCCTCTTAAATCACATCCGCTATTTTTCACTTCCTTTGCAAAACTGCTGCGTTCCCTCGTGCTGTTGTTGATGATAATAGTTCTAATTCTTTACCTATTTATATGTTATTTTATCTGTAACATCTCATGGTGTTTTTACAAGAAGCGTCTGTCATTGCTTTCATTTTACAAATTACTGTTTTTATTGTTCACGTTCGAGTGATATACCTCAAGTAGCAGCTGCTTTCCAAAAGGAGGAAGGCAATGGCCCTTCTACCCCCAAGCTGGTGTTTTTCAATGAGGACCATGGGGCTGAGAGGATGATCCTGCCCTTTCTTTAGTTCTCTTACTAGGGCAAATGTATCTGGGGTTGCCAAAAGAGCACGCAACACAAGGGTGAGGACTTTGGTGGGCAGAGAGGTGCCACCCTGTGCATACATCCTGTGCTGCCCCCCAGCTGGTGGTGCTCAGTGCATCTGCCCTGCTGGGGTTTTGTTTCCTTGTCTGTTCCTTAGAGACTCTGAGTTTTCCCAGCCCCCCTGTATCCCCCCCATCCCCAGCCTCCACACTGGGGAGAGACGGTTGCACAGGCTCGGATCTGTGCGCAGACCAGGAGAGGGCAGAGTGAACTTGGGTCTGGCTTGTGTCTGAAGCAGAAAACTCAGGCAAAAGTCAACAGCAGGTCGGGAAGGGGAATAATTCTGGACAGGGATGTGGCTTGGTGCTGGCCCAGATGCCCTGGCTGGGATCCCTGTGGCTCAACACATCACCTCAAAAGTACCTCTAAGGGGGGAGATCTAGCGACTTGTTCACCCAGTGGTGCAAGTCCTCTGCAAAGGCCCAGAGACCCAGCAGCCTGGAAGGCCCCCCCAGATATTATTTCTTACTGAAGAGGAACAGGTCTCTGCTGGGGTGTGCCCCACCCATCTTGGGGTGCTCCCAGGCACTAGACAATGGCCATGTGCTCATGTATGCGATTTTGCTATCCCAAATTGAAATATATCAAATGTGATTTTCCTTTTTCTTTTTTTTTTTTCCTTCACCTCTCTCTTCCTGAAATAGTTTCTGAAAGCTGCATTTTCTTTTTCTGAACGTCCTGGTGCCCCTTCTGCGTGCTGCACTTTCAAATACACTTAATAAAGCAAACTTCTCCGCTGGTCTGTAGGGTAAGAAGCTGTAAGTGAGCTTGTCTCTTTGCAGAGCAACTTTCTTTTTGGACTTGAAAAGCAGTGGAAATGTAGTTAATGTTCAGCCTGACAAAGTCTTAGCAAACATATTAAGGGCTTCATTTAATAAAACTGTATTTCACTTTCATAGACCAGAAGCAGAATAGAGTTGAGTCTTTTTTAATGAATAAAGTCCTTCGTAAGGCACTCACAATCTTTCTTTATGTGAGACTCATTCTTGGTTTTTTTATTTTAGGAGCCAGGGAGATTTAGTGCAGCATTTTCTAAATTGTGTCGTGCTTCCTTTGGAACTGAATGGAAAGGGAAATGGATCTTAATGTTAAAGAGAAGTGAAACAGAAATGTGGTTGTGTTTTTTTTTCCCAAAAGAAAAGTTAAACATTTGCAAGAAAAATGTTCTCCACGGAAATTTCAATTCTGTTAAAAACACATTTACTGTCAGAAAATAATAGTGCTGGACGAGCTCTAATAATAGACCAAATTGTGTGTACCACGGGAGTGGACTTTTTCAGTCTTTTGTTGTAAGTCGTGCTGGAAGGGCTGCCACTGGGCTACAAGAGCACAGATATTTTCACACTGGGATTTGTGTCTGCTTGAATTATGTGAATAACTCTATTGAAATACAACTGGGAGAAAATTCCTCACGTGACTTATTATGAAAACGTTGCTTTTTACTCCATTCAATGATGTTTGAGCAGCTCTATGTATTTTTTTCCGTCTCAGATTCCTTTTTTTTTTTTTTTTAGTTTATTTTTTCTTAAATACCCTCTTTGCACAGTGCCTCGATTGTACCATGCGACAGCAGCCTCCCAATTTCTGGGTAACTGGGCTGCTGCAGCTAACAAATAACATTAATGGGCTGGGTGGGAGCTGCTTTGCCAGGCCACTGAGGTTGCACAGCGCTCTCCTTGCCTTTATTGATCCAATTTGTTGAGATCAGCAGGTGCACCAAAGCATGCAAATTTAAAATTTGCTTTGAGGAAAATTGAGTGGCGTTGGGTTTTTTTCCCCCTGAAACAAGCTGTTTCTCTGAACAGCTCTGCCAACGAGCTTGCTTGGGAGAATATTTGCAGAAATGGAAAGCAAAAGTGGTACAAATGCAGCCAAATTGAATACATTTCGAGATGGAAAAGGCTTGGCTTTTTTTAGGCTTGCAAAACTCTTTGGGCTAAGGACTGTCACTTTCTGTAGATTTATAGCATCTTACATAATAGGTCCCTAAACACGCTGGCCTTCAGGTGCTGCTGCAGTCTGATGGGTTTGATAACGGTGCCAGTGCCAACGCCGCTCCCACCTGGCTTACAGACCCATGGGTTTCTAAGACAGTGCAGGTACTTTTATCCTCTCTGGTCCACAGTCAGTCACGCTTGATAACAGTGTGAAAATTGGATTTGTCAACTAGTAATCCCTCAGTGATCAATAATTAGTTGTAATTAGACGCTGTTTAAGTGCTGTGGAGAGAAAATGGAAGTTTGTGGCCAGAGTACGAAATGAAGAATGGCAGGTACACCAAACCACTTGGCGTAAGAGAAATTCATGTAAAGAACTGAATTTGCAATAGTGAGTTAATCTGCTTTCTATAGTCGAGCAGCATCACACAGCTGTAGTGGTAGTAATGTTTAGGCTGAGCAGGCTAACGGAGTACTTGTTGAGCTTGCTGACCATAAGGCATCATAACTTAAACAACAGGGAGGTTTGCTGTTATTGATAGTCTCCCAACAATGTGCCCAGTGTGAAATGAACAGGCCCTTATTTGTGAGGAAATATCCTTTGAGACTTCCACTGTGTTTGTAATCATGGAATCATAGAATAGTTTGGGTTAGAAGGGATCTTAGAGATTCTCGTTCTAACCCCTCTGCCACGGCAGGGACACCTCCCACTAGAGCGGGTTGCTCAAGGCCCCATCTGGCTTGGATTTGAACACATCAAGTGATGATAATGAAAGATCCTCCCCCAGTCCTGGTTTAAATTTTTGCCCAAATATATGTGCTAGGAGAAACTGAATTCACTGCTCCAGTATCCACTGACTCATGGGACTGTGCCACCCTTTTGCACTCTTTTGGAACGGTGCAAGCCTAGACAAGGGGTTTGGTTTCGGATGGAAGAAGAGAAGTCTTCGTCTGCTTCTCTTTGCTTTCTTCTCTGCTCAAAAGAGCACAACAGACCAGAGTTCCAGATAGACAGAGATGTCATTCCAGCTGTGTCTGTGGAGACTCTGAAAATCTAGTTGTGCGTGTCCTGGGATTTCTGTGCAGACTTCAGGGTTAACTCTGCCGCTGGTAACTTTTCTCAGTCAAGGAGTCAGAGAGGATCTTTGTTTATCCATGTAATCAGGGGTAATTTCCACTACCTCATGTGTCTGATTGTCATTGTCGAAACAGCCATGTAAAACAAAACTGTTTAACTGCAGGAGGTGGGAGTGAAATAGCTGGAGTAGACCTAATACTCAGTGGTATGTGAGAAAAAGCCAGCAAAATTTATGGTTTCAAAAGGACCAGTGTATTTTTAAGCTGCTTGTATTCCTACACTTCACAGCCAAGATTAGCAGATTGTTGACAGCTCCATGATATATTTGCCGTCACCCGGCTGGAGTCCGAAGCAAGTGATATATTTTTAGTTTGAATGAGCTTGTGTGACGTGCAATGACAGATACATTTTTGTTACTACTAGTATGTAGCATGTCCTATGGTTGGGGATTTTGGTGCGATTCTAGCCTTGAGTGATTTGCTTGCTTTTCCTGTGCTCCTGTTTTCACCGTCCAAGAAAAGAAGGAGAAAATGACACATTCCTCATTTGCTGTGATGGCTCATTCTTTTTCTGTGATGTTGGAACCTGACACAGGCTTGTATCGTTTTCGCTGAGTTCAGTAAAGACTGCGTCCTGGCAGGAGGCAGTAGAAAAGAATCCAACGTTTCCAGTTGCTGTGGCTGAATCTCATGTATCTTGGGTGTATGTCATATGAACTTAGATTCAAAAACTCGGAGTGTTTTTTGAGTAACAACACCGTATTCTGGGAAGATTCGCCTTCCAAAATACACTTTCAATGTGAGAGAAGGGACTCGATGTTATCAAAAGTCTTTTCAAACCAAAGAGATTGTATGATTTTATTCCCTGGAATAGGAACATTGACATTTCTCACTGCAGAGCATTCAGAAATGTATGCACACTCTAACTACTTAAGTTCTTCACCTGGAGGATAAAAGAAGCAGTTCTCAAGCCAGGTAATACACGGCTGTTTGATGTGACCGCTGGGAGCAAGGGAACAGAGGAAAGAAATTCTCTGCGAAGGCTGTGGAGCCTGCTGGGGAGGAGAATGGACAGAAGGGCAACACTGCAGCGCAAAGGCATTTGAAAGGAATTCTAAGCATGGCGACTATGGGAAGCCAGGAACCTGTCCCTTCCCTTCAGCCACACGGTGACGCAGGGACCCACTCCTAAGGGTCTCCGCAGCATATGTGTGGCAAATGAACTCATGTGGGGCCCCATTAGCTTGGGCTGTCTGCTTTCTGTGGCTGCCGTGCCATGGGGAACTTGGCAAAGGTTTGTTTTGGTGGAAGACAGTGCTCTGTAAGGGGATTTTACAGTACATGCACACGCGGACTCCCCAGATCAGGCCTGATTAATGGATTTGGCCAGAAAACTGAAGGGAGTCGCCAGTTTGGGAAGTGGAACTGCTGTCTGTGCGAGTCTCCCTGAGAGCTCGGAGCATCTGTGCCCACCAGACTGCCAAGGAGAGAGTAGCAGCAATCTTACCAAGTGGGTAAATAAGAAGCTATGTATGTAGGTACGTTTGTAAAAGAGCAAAGCCCCTGCCTCTACTGGATTGTGTATTTGTACTGTTCTGGAGAAAGGTTCAGACTGTCTAGACATGAGTCTTTCTGGATTTGAGAGCACTGTAGCGGTAGAACATAGCAAACAGAAAAGTATCAATGTGCATAAGTAAAATACGCATACTTTAAACTTTATGTCTTATGAGTTTTGATTTCCTAGGCATGTTTTCTGAGGTTTTACACCCTGGCTGCTTCCAGAGAGCAAGAGTTTTGGGGCCAAAAGTCCATCATGTTATAGGGCCTGTGTTATTTTTACATACCTTGGGCTGAAGGGTACAGGAATGAATAGATTACAGGGGTTAATATTCCTTCTTTTAAGTATAAGTATGCAAGGCTAATATATTTGAAACAAAAGAAATACTGATGTCTGTACACCCGGTTCATTTTGAAACAGCTCAGTTACGTAAGTTATTTTGCCTTTCTGTCACAAAACTGAAGCTGGGCAGTGATGCTAGGAAAACCAGAAGAGGACAGAGAGCAGAATTAGCTTGAAAACACAAATCTTGTTGATGGAGACTGAGAAGCATCAAGAGACAGGGAAGCTGCTCTTTCCATATCAAGGTTTTGGTTTTTTGTTTGTTTTTTCTTTTGTGCAGGCAAATCAGGAAACTAAGACTGGGCAAAAAGCTTGAGGGTTTTTTCTGTTCAGCAGTACCTTGAAAGCTGCCACATGTGGAGCTGGCATCATCTACCTTGTTTTAGTGTAGCTGTGTTGCATGGACGGGGACAAGGGGCAGGAGATGAAGCACCTCTTTGATTCTGCCTCCATGGCTGTTCTCTGTTGCCTACTTCTCAGCTACCCACACATCCTCCTCCAACAAGGGTAGAGACGCTCTCCGAAGCACCTCCAAAACTCTCATGTGCTTAGACATCAAAAATGGAAGGTGTACCTCCCTTGCTACAGTGTCGT
>WEIS01006312.1:2284-25680 GCA_013389965.1 Todus mexicanus | reverse complement strand
GTAAGTCTGAATGGTTGAAGTGCTGGAACGAAAAAAGTTAATAGCATTGTCCGTTCAATACCACAAAGAGTTGTTGCATGTTATTACATTTAAAGAAAAGAGAAGTACAGTGAATGCACTTTTAAGCCAATTCCTCCCACTGCTCTTTTCATTTGTGTGCGAATATTCACTGAAGGCTTTGTCTGGTCTCGCAGGAGCCTCTCGGCTGCCTAATAACAGTGCAGAAGGTAGGGCACAGCACCTTTTCTCATTTATTTATTTACTTACGGAAAGGAGTGTTTACAGAAAGCTGTGCTTTGACCCAGCCTTTAAGAAAAGCCACCTGTGCTTCGCTCCTTGCAGTCTTCTGAAAGCTCACGTGATGAGAAGCACTTCTCACCATGAACAAACTGCCAGATGCATTTGAAATGGAACATTTCTGATTGAAATGGGCATCTTGGAGCTTCCAGCTGCTGGCGACCGTATGGTAAAACAATTGCAACGTTTGCAATTGCTTTGCAGAAGCTGCTTATCTAACAATCAGGGCAACTTTAAATATTTATTTGAAGCTGGTTGGTTTTAAGTATTGAAGAGCAGTGCTTTTTTTTCCCCCCCTTCTTTGTCTAATTAAAACTGGGTGAAGGCAGCCAAGGATCCTCTTTACTCACATCATGAATGCTGAAGGTAGATCCTTTCGGAGCCTTACAGGTCTCTGCAGAGAAGGGAAGGAATTTGGAAATCCTTAGGTTAGTTTGAAAGCTGTATCTTAAAGACCTTTCTAAACAAATGTGAAAGTTTCAGAGGGATCAGGTACAGAGGAAAACTGCAGGGTTTTTTTCTGTTCATGGACAGAGATTGAGAGCAGCAGGAAGCTGCCCATTGCATGGCAGGCAGCAAGGCCTGAGGCTGGGGCATTGGCCAGGGACTCAAACTTGAATTAAGTCGGTTTTCCTTGTCATCTTTTCCCATTTTCTGCTAAGGTAGACACTGACCTCCAGCTATACTACCTCCTGTATCCTCTGTTCACCTTCGAGCTCTGTGGTTGAGTAGTTGGTACTTAGGGGACTTTTTGGTGCGTGGAAGGGTTGAAGGAGAGCTTTACCCCTCACTTGGTCTTTAGCTTCTCTTTCACAGTTTATTCATGAGTTTCCAGCAAAGCTTTTTTCACTCCACTACTGTATGTTTCAAATGCAGGACTTTGGAGAAAAAGTACTGTGCAGGCCTCGGGGTGGCTGCAGCCAGCTGCCATGTCACGGACTGACGGCAACTGGGAAAAGAAGGGCTGTCCATCTCTGTGTCCCAGAAAGTCCTGTGCGGAGGTTGGGAGGCTCTTTGGTGCAGAAAGTCCTCTATCAACTAGCAAATGTGATTTTGAAAGTTATCCTTACAAGTCCTTCTGACAACTGTTCCTATTAGGAACTCAATCAGAACAGCATTGTGAATTCAGTCAAGTTTTCCCTTGACATGCTATGAATGTATTAAGTGATGAAATGTCAGTCAATCAAAGCAAATTTGCACTTATTCCAGAAAGAAACTGGAATATTTAACTATTCTAGTGGTGATTGGGCAAGCAGAGGTTTTCACAGTCCTTTTCCTGCATAATGAAAGCCCTGAATAGTCGGGTGGGCCTCCCAGCTGATGTAGTGGTAATCCTGCCACTGCCAAATTGTTTCTCATTCCGAACCATTTTTGTCCCAGTTTGAATCACAGTGTTTCTGTCTGGTTGATTCTGTTTGCAATTGAATGATTTAACCTCCTTAGGGTCCTGACTCCCCTGTCGTATTTCCATGTACTCTTTGCTGAATTCTCTTCCTGGGCTGTAGAGGGTGATCAGGGATGAAAGGGGGGCTTTCTGGCACTCAGCAGATCTCTTACTGCTTAAGCAAACCACGCTTTGTCTGGAGTCACCTTGAAGAAGGTAGGCTTTGCAGTAAACAAAAGGGAAAATGTGCTTAGTAGGTTTTTGATTTTGATTAAGGCCGAAACTTCTAGCAGGCTCTGCTGCTAATCTGCCTGATGTAGAAATGGGCACCTTTTAAGAAGCTGCAGCCCAAAATTAATTTCTGCAAATGTATTCGCTCTCTGAAGAAACCCTGTGAAGGATTTGAGATTGGGAAATGCTGAGCCTCTTGGGAAGCTTGTCTGGCTTAGAAAGAAAGAACTGAGATGTAGCATGTGTTGGACGTGTAGTGGGGTTGCATGTATTGAGGTGGGCTGTGGCAGGAGGACATTGTGGCTGAGCTCGTGCTGTTTTCCGCTCTCTGCACTGCAGGACCACGCACTGGGGCTGCAGGGTGTGCACGGAACTGAAACGTTGCCTCTCTTCAACCCTCTTCAAGTCCTTTCCTTCGCAGGGAGATGACAAACCCATTACACTCTCCATGCACTGAGGTCTTCTGGCTGCTGAGCCATCAATAATACACGCCGTCGTTTGCCAGACGACGCTTTTCCGTTCTTTGTTTTTTGTAACACGTTTGCGTTCGTCGCTGCCACTTCGGCGTAGCATCGCCCGGCTGCGGGAGCCTTTCGCAACACATCGCCTTGCTCAGAGGCTCTTGATATCCACCGTGTCAAAAAGCAGCTCGAAGGTGCAGAAGCCGCCTTCTTAGCTTGCTGCATGCCTGCGCATCCTGACATTTTCCCCACAGTTTTGTGCATGCAAAACAAAACTTCCACGGAAGGGAGAATCTCAGGATTTGGCTCTATAACCTAAACGCAGCCGACTTTGCTACATAAATTCAGGGTGGTTTGTCTGAGCAAAGGCTGTAGTGTTGGCTCCTTTTAGGGGCTCTTTTCTCCCTTGTTCACCCTCCCTCTCTGCAGTTTATAATGCATTTGGAGCTCTCCGAGGCCATTTTCATTGTGTTGTGATTCATCGATAATTATACTGCTTTAAATCTATTGTTCGTTTACTTTCCATAAAAGTCCCCAGCTTTAAAACCTGCTTTTAAACTTCTATTTCATTCAAGCTTATATTGGTCTACTGAAAAAACCCCACCCAAACCAGACTTTTTATTGTCTTTTAGCATCTGCTTCATTATCCATTATATTTCAATACCTATTTATACCAAAGGAGGAATATAAATGTTGAGACATTCTGCAGAAGCCTAAATGAACTGCCAGCAGTAAATAGCATTTTCGATCAATTTAATAATTTTTCTTTCTGGTTGCAAATTGGTTGTAAGTATGCCTCGATTTTTACAACTTTGGCTGCTATTTGAAATTAACTCGAATTGTTTCATACTAGGTGGACCTGCAGGACTTATTCTGGTCAACTATAAGCTTAGGGGTATTTTTTTGAAGAGTAACTCTACTGTTTCTGTAGCGCGCTTGGGCTGGCAGCGCCGTCTCTCCTGGCACATTGACTTGCAAACTTTCTCTCTCTAGGTCAGAATTTGACTGATTTGTTGGAGTTAAATGAATATCAACATCTGTGCTGTTTTATTCCTAACTTTGATGAAATTCCAGCCCTTTGTCCTTGTCTTTAAGATTCAAATTCTTCATCTGTTATTCAGATTGCAATTACTCTTTTCGTCAGTATTTTCTAGCTGTTCTTAATGGATATGACCTGCTGTGTCCATTTATTAGGCTGTTCTTTATAAAACGTCTTTAATATAGCCCTCTCAGTGGCATGTACACGTACAAAACCCTGAAAACTCTTCTACTAACAGTAAATTTCTCTTCAAATTCCTTTGCCCCCATAGAGCACAGCTGACTCGTGCACAATATTAAGGTCAGCAGAATTGCTCCTTGTGAGATATTTAATGAAAATGAAATCTAAAATCCATGATCATCTGCTGAGACAGCATCTTCATAGAGATTTTAGATTTGAACTTCCTACTACTTCTTGACTGGCGTCTCTGTATGATGGTCATGTGGAATTCGAGGAGTTGTAGCATCCTCTCTCCCCTTAAGCAATGCTTCACCTGGCTACGTAAAAGTAATCTTGCATCGAGTGTCATGCTCAGCGTAAATGGAGAGTGTGGAGGAGGCTGCACTTTTAAACCAGTGGCAGGAAATCACATTAAATTCAATGTAATTACATTGTTCTAGAAATGTGATTATGTGTTTCAACTGCCAGCCTCCCACTAAATTACTTCAGATCAGTCTCAATCTGTGGAATGAAATCTGCCCGATTTAGATGTAAAAGATGTAATAAATATGAAGAAGTGCATTTTGCATTTATATTTTATATTCACCTCTGACTGTTTATTACGTTCTCTAGATCTAGACTTTCCCAATGCATATACCTCAGCTGCTGCACGCAGAGAAATTGAACCTTGACTTCCCTTAATATCGTAATTTAGTCTTTGCAGCACCACGTGTGTGACATTAGCCACTTAATTTCATGTAAAACTGCGGAGAGATCTTAACTGCAGGAATGGTCTGTAAAGTAAGGGCTTCCCTGTGAGAAAATAAGATAAAATGTTCCCAGGAGTAAGTACAACCTTGATTGTAATGGTACTGCTGAGGTTTCACGATTCTAAAAACTAAGAAAGAAGGATAATATTGGTATTTCTGATAGATGAGTTTTAGGCTATAGCTTGGAGGCCAGCTTTTTGAAGCCTAGTGCTATGCTGGCAGGCAGAGTGTTATACCTGAACTAAGTTGTGCCTGAAGTTAATTGAGGATGATAGTTTGACAGTGAAGATTCACGTCAGGAAGGCAACATCACTAGGAAAGAACAGGGCACTTCCTCAACACCACGTAAAATCAAAGGAATTAATCCATATATTTAGTGATTTTTTTGAATGATGCCTTTGTAATTCGAGTGCTTCATCAGCAAATCAGATAATTTATAGCCCAATGATCAGATTAGAAAGTAATCTCAACCCCACTAATATACTGACTACACTTCTAATATCCACAAGCTATTGACATTAGTAATTGAGAATATGGTTTTGTATCAGCAATTACTGACACAGAAGATATTGTCACTTTAATGCCTCAATATTTGGCTGAAGAGGATAAGGTCAGATATAGTGACAGTAATTGCTGGTGGAAATAATTACAACCACAATCACGCAGGCATCGACAAACACCACCTTTGCAGGAGCCTGTGCTGAAAGTTGAGCTCTAACTTGATGTTAGCATTGCAATTTGGAAATGGTTGTGATTTCTGACTTGGTCTAGGTGATCCTGTTCCAGCAGGGGGATTGGACTAGATGATCTTTCGAGGTCCCTTCCAGTCTCTAACTTTTTGTGATTCTGTGATTACAGGTGCAAAATTGTGCCTCCAAAAAATATAAGGTAGGTCGCTTTGCTTTCCCTTTTCATCCCGTGCTGTTAATGTAGGAACAAGCAGAGTCACCCAGTTGTCAGAGAAGGCTGCATTTCACAGCCTTTTAATTCCAACAGCGTCTCCTATGTGCAAAGCACTGCAAGGAAAGGAGACTCGTCGAGGGTGGAGAGTTTGATTTATGAATAAATCTTCTCCAACTGTCTCTTTAACTTAAGTACAAGATAACTTGAAACCTCCCTCCCCCACCTCCTTTCCATACTAAGTCTGGGTGAATGGGACTTCCCCTTAGGTTTAATGAGTCTTTGAATATCTCGGCAGTACAATCAAAAGGACCCTGGAAATAAAGGTTTTGCATCTGTAGAAGCTACTCAGATGTGCCATGATGATGAAATAGGGAGGAGCATAATTAATCTTTCTGTCGTCTTCAAGATGTGTTAAGATCAGACCAGGTCATTTTCTCTGAAGAGCTGGAGAGGAGCTGGAGGGGAAAAAGCACTTGTCTCTAGGAATTAATCTCCTGGTCTCCAGGATTAGCCTCCTGAAATATGTTGGAAAGTGACTGCTGTAGCAGAACAAGAAACATTTATTCCATCGTGGTGCATTTTATAAACGATGTCACATATAATTAAGACCCCTTCCCCGCCCCAAATTATTTCTGAGTATTGATGGGCACATGATGGGTGACTTTACCTCATTTAAAACATTATGGTTTTGGTTTTCACTCTTTTATCAGATTTTTCATGGCCTGGAAAATAATTTTTCTATTAGAGTCAACAGGAAGGCTGGACTGATGAGATGGCTAGAGAAAGCCCTGTAAGCACTGCTGTCAAGCTTGGAGTGGAGAGCTGTCCTGCCTGTCCCCATGGCCCTGGCTGAGGAGGTAATCTGCTCCTCTGGGTACCCTGCGAGAGGAAGACTCCCAAGGGACAGTTCTTCCCCTCCAGGCACAGGGAAGAAGAGCCGCAAAGACACTTGCTTTACTTGTCCCCTTGAAGCAGGAGAGGAGCGGCTGCTGTTTCCCTGCTCAAGCATAACTAGTCATAATTAGTTTAGCCCTGGGTTATTAGTCCTTCACTGTATTAGATCAGAAGTGTGTGTGTATGGGTCTGCACGTTTCTTGTAGTTAAGAATTCTGGTGGGAAAACCACACTTGCACTATTTTCCTTTCAGTCACAGCCACTTTTGACCAACCCCAGGTTTACAAGCAGATGTTCAACATCCTTAATGCATGAAGATGGTGTCGTCCCCAGATACCAAGCTGTGAAACCATGGCGTGGCACCGTGGAGCCAAGAGCACAGCGTGCTGCCCCTTGTTAAAATGACTTCACAGCTGATTTCCTTTATTGAAGCTTTGGAAACCCCTCTAAGCACAACAGATTCCCTCACTGAATCAGATTGTCTTTCTGTGGTTAGAGCCCGTGTATCAGGACAATTTCAGTATTCACATCCTCTAAACAAGGCTCATTAATTGCAAATTCATGACTAACAGGGTTAGGGACTAGTTAGAATTGAAAAAGCAGAACAGGGATGGGAAGTGCTTAATGCTCAGTGGGATGCAGTATCTCACTGTGAGTGTTCTTCATTGAAAACCACTGAATGCATTAGAAAGGATTGTAGCTGGGTTTATAGGTAGATGATTCAGTGCCCCCCAACTCCCCCAGTGGGAGAGTCTGGTTTTAGAGCGTTTGTTATTGCAAACACCTTGTATGCTTTGAAGTGCTGAAAGTTTAAGTGACTTTTTAGTAGCTAGCACCTAGGTATGTGTCGCCTTCATGAAACATGAATTGTTTCTTCTCCCGCTTTTTTCTTTGTAACCTTTTGCGAAAACGGTTTTTGATCTTGTTTCTGAGGATGTGTAGGAGCTTGACTCATAAAGGCTGGGCAAGAAAACAGAGGCTAACCAAAATCGAAACGGTGAGAGCAGCTCATTCCTCTCCTCAGAAGTGCTGTGTGATGTCCCTTGCTATTTGTCTTACTGAAATTCCCTCGGGGCAGCGCGAGGTGTTGAACCTGCTGTGCTGCTGCTGGGAAGAGTCAGCTCCTGGTGAAGGACCTTTTATAGTCCTTCACTATTGACCTGCCAGCTAATGAATCAAGCCCCAACTTGTCTGCCCCCAAACTGTTGAAGGAGCTCATTTAAGAAGGATGTTGTGACTGAACCGTGATGGAGGGTCTGCCAGCAGTACAGGGGCAACACTGGTAATGCAAGGAAAGCAGAACAGCCCAGTCCTGGTGGCAAACAGACCAGTTGCAGCGATAAAGGAAAAATGCTAAAGGATAAAGGAGGATTTAGTACTGGTGTTAGGAAGGAAAGGGAAAGCCACAGAAGGAGTAACTGTATCAACTCTGCTGGTTTGGGAAGTGAATTGACCCCCTGTACTGCTACATTTGTGCATGTATAGACCAAACGGGAGCACCTTCCTGTACCACATCACCCAGTTGCCTCCAGTTTTTTATTATGGTCTTTTTGTCCTGTTACTTCCCCAACTTTTTGTTACATGTACAGTGCCAGGATTTATGTTTTTGTTAGAGGTTATCAATCAGAAATTGATTTGGCCCTCTGGAATCTATAAACTTTGTAAAAAGCAGTCAGATGCAGAGGGTGCGGCTGCCTTTTGCCCTGTTTCGTTGCTGTGCTGGACCCATCTGCCCCTGTGCTCTGTCATGTTTGAATCCATCCTGAAGCAGGCTGCTGTCCGTGACTGGTCTTCAGCCCTGCAAACACTGGAGTTTAATTTAAAAATCGCTGCAAGGATTAAAGAATCCTTCTCCAATCCTGCTGGCCCAGGGTGGGTAATTTCTTTCGACAGGCAAGTAAAATGCCGTTAGTTTCTTGCATTACCATCAATCACTGTGGTAAACGGCAAGCAATTTTTGTGCGGTGGCTGGTAAATTTTCCTGACAGCTTTGCAAGGCTGGATAAGCTTTGTGAGCTGCGGCAGCACTGTGAGCAACAGACTTGGGAGGGCTGAATCCTCCTGACCTTTTTGTCCATTCTCAGGCTCTGGGGCTGCTGGGGTCTGTCTGTCAGGCAGCAGCTTGCAGAATGGTCTTTCGGCCAGATCTGCAGAGCAAGAGCTGGGACTTGGAGCTTCAGAGTGTCTGGAGGGGGAAAGCTGTCTCCTCGTTTTCACGGTTAGAAATATTGCAGGCCAATCCAGTGAGCCAGCGCATTGGCAAAGGCCTTTGGTGGGGCTTTCTCTGGGCTTTATTGTGATAGATGATGCACCCAGCCAGCCTCTGCTGCACAACCTGTGTCAGCTGTGCTCCGAGGAGAGACAGAGCTTGGGACTTGCAAAATCCTTGCCAAACCTGTTGAGATCCAAGGGGAGATTCAAAGAGTCGTTGGTAAAAGCTCAACCTACCAGCAGAGAGTCTTCAAAAAGCTTCGGAGAAGCACCACCTGAAGAAACCAAACTGGGGCTGTCAAAGATAAAACCCTGTTGGGACGGGGGCTAAAGTGTTTATTGGGGCTACCTGAGCACCAGAGGAGGATAATTTTATTGTTGAAGTGTTTATTCTCTAGGACAATCTTGGAAAGCTGTTGTCTGCAGCTAGGAAGAAATCGTATAAGTAAAGAAAGCAGCAGAGGAAGAACGGGGAAAAACATCTTTAATGTTTTATCCCGGCTGGAGGGCTGCTTCTCCTCAGAATTCACACATTATTAGTCTGCTTGGTGGTCATTGGTGCCTGGAGTACAAACCACATAATCATAATGCTCACTAAAGTTTTCACTAGCAGCAGAAAAATGCTTTTTTGTTGTAATATACGGTGCCACCTTTTCAAGAAAAGTAGTGGTCTGAGCTATCCTGGAAATTGAATTCCATCTTGTGGAAAGGGAGATTATTTCCTGAGCTTTCCTTATTCACCATCCTAGCACACGCTGCTCAAGGTAAAGGTGCACTCCAGGATGAGTGATTGGCAAGCGCGAGAGGACTGCTGTTCCATGTGACAGGGCTATAAAGAATGATATTTTTATTTTTTGACAGTGAAGGGGAAATGGCATTACTAGCAATATTCAGCAATGTGCTCTGCAGCCCCAGTTAGCTCTGCATATTTTATGGCATCCATTTTCTTTCTTCGATTAAACAACATAAAGCCTGATAAAAGAATCCAATAAAAACAACAGCTAGTAGTTCAGGCAAAGTTCTTGTGGCCTTTTTAATTCTGGAAGGATTTCTGTTGCTGTGCATTTCTCCATGCCTTGTGCTCAGGTCGGTGTCTCTTTTCCAGACCCTCACTGGAGTTCCTAATAACAACCTTTTCTGTGCTGCTTTTTTATAGAGAGAACTGAGCAAGCACGGAAAGATGTATGATAGATCCCTTGAAGTCCACTTAATGTTGTTAAGTCAAGAGTTGGGACTGGTTTCAACAGAAATTAAGAGTTGTAGACATGTTTCAAAAATCTGCTCAGTCGGGTGTTCCTCTTTTTTGTTTATTCTTTTTATTATTTTTTTTTTTTTACTAGTGCAGTTTTAAGCAATCTTTTAGGTAAAGGTGGCCCTTACTGAGGGTCCTCTTGCTTTTAGCCTCATCTCCTAAGAGGAGGAGACACGTCAACGTGTTGTCCACCTATCAACCTCTCTCTGCTTGTCTAATCTTGGACTTCTTAAACCGTTGAAAGAAATACATCGGGTATGTGAAAGCCAGGGAAGTTTTTCTGATCCTCAGTCATATATGTTGATGTTTGGTAAAAGACAATTATTATATTAGCCTGAGCTGTATTTGATAAACTTTTTCCTTACAGGAAGTGTGTGAGTCTCCAAAGTGGTGGGCAGATTTAGGTACGGTGATGAACTATTCTAAATGCTGCAAATCCCTAACTGGTGTAGCCCGAGACAATGCTGTGAAGCTCATTACCTAGTTTTGCAGGGAGAGGGATGGAAAGTTTTTACTTTGTTGTTGTTTAGGTGCTTCCAGAACCTGTGACCTTCAGAGGTTTCTTCTTGTAGAGGTAGAAAAATGACCCCTTTATAAAAATTCTTTGTCTCCCAGGAGGCCTGAACTCTATCCAGGCTGCAAACATTTTTGTGGTGCTGATTTCGAAAAGGAGCCTTTCAATAAAAGGGAACCCGTAAGTATCTTTGTCTTTGCAGGAGGAAACCTCTGACTTACTTTGATTTTTTTCATTATATTTTTCAAAGCTGTGTTTCTGCATGATTGCAAGAATTCCAAGTTCAAATACTTTGGACACCTTCAGACTTGATAATGCGTTTTCTCCTGTACTTCTGGGCTTTAAAGAAGGGTTTCATCTATTATATCATTGCATTGGTTTCAAGGTAAAGGACATAGTCTGAGTGTTTTAGATCTTTCAGAGAAAGGTTGAAGACACTGAGTGGGCTTTGATTTTTGTTCTGTAGACGTGTGTTAGAGAAAACCACACCAGCATTTTACCTCTTCTCTCTACAGAGAAGGTGCACCACAGATTGTTGTGTTGGAGAAGAGAGGGCACAGACTTCAATTCTTGGAGGTGTCTAAGGGCGCGTGGCAGCAGGCCCTCTTGAGCTCTTTGAGTAACGATCAACGCATCATAACTCTGTTAACTGCACAGAGGCAGTGGAATAAAGGAAAATATCTTTTCTCTTTAGGGGAGGCAGAGATGTGAGCTGGTTGTGCATCCTAATAAGTGAAGGATGTTACGAGTTGCTTGGTAGAGTGAGGATCATTTAGACTCGGAAAAAGACCCGTTGTCTCCTTTTGATCAATAGTAATAATGGTTAGTTCATGTTTATTGGATACTTTGAAAGTGTAAAGTGCCAATTGAGTTTTAGGAATTCTGTATTTATTTGGAAATTATGGGCAATGTTTCCTGCCCTCCAGGCAGGCAAAGGACAGAGGGACATGATGTGCTTCCTCATGCTGGTGTAGCAGGAGTTGCTGGAACCGTGCTAGTGGGATGCCGCGGTCACATCTCTTTCTAAACTTGCTTCACAGATGTGAAATTTAACTTTTCAATATTAAACAGTCACTATAAAATTTGTCAATCTCTGGTGCTTTCCACCAGTAGACGATTGCTCCTAAAATGTTTAGACATTCTTAGGAAAAATGGGGAGCTCTTGAGAAAAGACGCCACACTCTTAGAGAAGCTATGCATATAGTTTAATGAAAAGGGGGAGGGGAGATATTTGATAAAATACTCCTCCCATCATCATCTCATATTTTTCATCCTGCCTTATTTTGATCATGCTTCTGTAAAAGCTTCCTCAAAATCATAAGCCATCATACTCAGGGGTAGGCTGTGTTAATTTGTCTTCCCTAATAGTTAATTTATCACATGGAAAGCACTTTACTGTCAGAATCCAAATTAAAATCCTGTTTACTCTTTTCATTATTCAAAATCCAATATGCTAGTGAGCTTGATGCTTAGCATATTTTGAAACATTTGATGAGCTGAAAAAAAGACAAGTGTTGATAGCTTCACCTTTTTCAGTAGAAGGGTGGGAATTGTATCATTCTGAATCTTGAACATTGATCCTCACCTGGATTTCAAAGGGCTTTCTGTTCTCTGAGTTGTTGGGCTTTTTTCACATTGGCCACCATGTCTGTTCAGCGGCTTTGTTCCAGCCTTTCGTTGTGTTGGTCACTTGGACCTTTTTCATCTGCTTTTCCCCGCTCTTTGGCATTTGCTTTCATGTGCTCTCACCAATGAAATTCTGTCTGTGCCTCCCTCCCAAATGCCATGGAATGCACTTGAATATGGCAACTATGAATCACATACCCTCTTCTGCTTTTATCTACCAGCAAACTCCATTTGCTTCCTTCTCTTACCCAGGGATGCTTCTATTCCTTCCTGTATAGAAACATTGCCCACCTCATCCACTCACACCCCAAAAGTCCCCAGATGTTAAGTCTGAATTGGATGATGATTTTAATCTATAGTGCTTGGCTTAATGTATCTTAAAACACATGTATTTTAACTAGAAACTCCCCAGGGTCGTTGTTCAGAACTAATTGCTTGCTGTTTGTGCAATTCTTCAAATATGTAAAATGCTCTGTGAGGTCTCAGAACTACTCAGCTCTGCTCCACTTTGGTCTTAAAGATGGGTAGGGGTGTCTAGCTGAAGTGTGAGCCTGGGAATCGGGATATTTCGACCCTCATTCTGGCTCTGCAGAGACAGTATAATTTTAGGCAAGTTAACTCAACTGGCCTACAGCTTGGATTTCCTGCAGGGGAAGGATAATGATTTTATTTTTAATTGGGCTAAAAATGCGTGTTGAAGGGCTGAATACAGAAAGGGTTGGAAATTGCAAATTAAATTTATTATCATAACAGTTATTATTAGTACGTCATTGAGAGTGAATTTAGCTCTGATCATGTTTTCCACCATAGGGTGGGGAGTTAGAGAATTTCTAAAATAGCTCTGAAAAAAGTCCTTTTTTTTAACTCATCATTTGGAGCATTTTCCATCTGCTGTGAACCCATTCCTGGTTTATTTCCTAAATATCTTTTTTTCCCCTTCTGTTTCTATTTTAAAGTTCCTTTTAGCCAAGATTTTACTTCCCAATTACTGCTGCCGGGAGTGTTGCTGGGGGTGCATCGCAAGCAAGCATTTACCTTTCAGATTTTTCTGTTAATTGACTGGGAGGCAGTGGAAGTCCCTGCACCACTTCGCTAAGTGCTCGGCTGTTTTAAGGACTGCAAGAGGGATTTAGTTACTTTCCAGCCTTGCTGATTACTTGCACCTTCTCCTTTCCTTCCATTGTAATGACTGAGAGAGGAGGTTTAGCGTGGCCGAATTCACAGGGTCGCATACATTTAAGGCTGGGATTGCATTTTGAAAGAGTTTCTGGTTGTTCCAAGTTGGCAGGCTGGGGACACTTCTGCTTGCCTGCTCCATTCAGTCTATCATGTTCCCAGCTTTATATCCTACAGTAAATGGAGGACACACTGTTCAGGGAAAAAAAACCCCAACCAATTCCAGGGATACCAAATGTATTCTGGAATCCAAATTGAAAGCAGCTTCCTCTACTCTGCCTTTAGAGCTGGAGAAAGGGCCGGCTTCACTCATGAAGCAGTTGTTTCAGTGATTCTATGCCCTGGATAGCTTTGACACTGCCCTCCCAAACGCCCCAGCTACTTCCTCATAAGATCTTACGGGCATAAGTGTCACGAAAGGCAATGCTTGAGCATGTTTCATTTCTGTTGGACATCATCCACCCCTAAAGAAGAGAGTATCACGAATAACTAGTGCTCACCTCACTTGTGATACAAGCTGTATGTAAACGCTGTAATGCGGGGGCCCTGTTGCAGGCTACTTTCTGGTGAGCTCATTCAGCATTCCTCTGGCTCATTTACATCTCTGCTAATTGTGTTATCAAAATGCTGTGTAATTTCTTAAAGGTGGGCAAATTCTTTTTAACAGGACAGTTTACTGTCTGGAAATGCTGCTGTTTAGAAAGCAAGTATTTCAGGGAAATGAACTGTCAGGTTTGCCAAATTTGCAACTGGCTGTCACATTTTGTTCCTTTTTATAAAGATAATTGTGAAATGGGGAAAAAAAAAAAAGGAATTAAGCCTTCTTAGTGGTAACAGTTACTTCTTTGGTCATGCTTCTGTAAAATACTTCAGTAGGTTGTTTCCATGTTTTCCAGCCCAGAGATGGCAGAATCTTTGCCAGCTGGTAAATTTAAAGGACATGAGATTTTTCTCAAGCAATTATATTTATCCTTACCAGCTCCCTTTGAGTTGGAAGAGCAGCACTTCTCAGTATTTTATATGTGGGGAAAGGAGGTGTAAGAAAACTAAACGATCCACCCAAGCTTATAATTGAAGCCTGGCACAGAACAGGGCACTAAGCCCAGCGTGTGAGCTCACACACTTGCCATTCACCATCCTGTCTCCAGTTAATGTCACCTCTGGTAGGAATTTCTAACTCTTTTGCAAAGCCTCGGTCCCCAGCACTTACAATAATTTTTGTGCCTGTGGAGTTTGGGGGCAGATTTAAAGATATGAATCACTTATTTGAAGAAGAGTAGACTCAAACCTCCCATATGTAGGCTGGGTTAATTTGAATTTCTTGACTTTTCCTAAGTGAGAAGCTGAATTCAGTTTCTCTCTTCTTTCAACCTTCCTGGCTCTGCTGATATCCAAAAATGCAAAATGACATCTTGTCTCAGCCCACCAGAGCAGATGCGTTGCAAGGGATTAAACTGGAAAATTTCCTAAAATGCAGCATGCTGAGACGTTTTTGGAAAATGTAGCTGGGGAGCAGAGTATGCGATGTTCACTTGATGCTAACCCAGCAAGACAGCAGATATGCAGCGAGCAAAAGCTGTGGGCACAATCAACGAGACAGCATTGCCAGAAACCAGAAGGCCTCCTGTTGAGGGACGGTGCCCTGACGGAGAAGCCAAGTGGTGAGCTAACAGGACAGGCATCAGGAGAGCCTCATCTGATGTCCAGACAGGCAAAAACCATCTTGTAGCTGTATTCAGACACAAGAGAAGAAACAGCAAAGTTCTCTGGCTCAGGGAGGTCGTCATGGCTGAGGGATTAGCCCCAAAAGGATGCCAGTATTTCAGGGTGCAGAGTGTCTGGAGAGGTTGGAACAGCCAGGTATGTAGATAGATGTGGATATTTGAGGCTGTTTCTGTGTATGAGGACTATTGATGTAGGTAAAGAGGAGGAACAGCAGCTTCAGCTTCCATGAAGAAGGGAGCTGCACAGGGCTTGTGCATGGTTAAAGCCTGCTCAAGTGTGGCAGGGAACTGGGCCAGGTTACTCTTCATTTGTGTTTGGGGAAACCAACCTGCTAGGTTCGGATCAGAGTAGATGAAAGAAAATACTGCAGAGTGAAGATATCTGTAGTGCAAAAGCTGTGTAGGAGGACATAACAGGCTTCTGACAGATGGAAAAAGGCTGAGGAATCCTGAAATGATGGGTGAAATCCAGCTGTTCTGTGTATTGTTCCCAGCCCCAGCATCTCCTGCCCTTCAGTTTACCTTTAATGAACCAGGGCTTTGACTTGGGTGGAAAGGCAGTTTAAAGATTTCCAGACATGTTGTCAAGAAAAAACATGGGAAATTAAAGGGGTGGTGAAGAGCCAAATTTATTAAAATAATACATAATTTTGGCTGGGAAAAAGAAAATTTAACAAGTGATGGCATTTTGTTCTTTTGGAGATTTGGGGGTTTTTTTTTGGTCAGGTCCTAATGAATTTTTTTTCAAGAGTTGCTAACTAAGTCTAATGAAAAAAATTATTGAATTTGTTGCTGAAGACCTAATTCTCCACCTCCTGTAAATTACAAGTCAGTCTGAAATGAAACCATGTAGGTATCTTGCAGGAATTATTTGGTGTACTGTAATTACTACAGAGTAAATGAATGTTCCTCTGAAAAAAGAAGAGGAGATGATAGGAAAGGGGCACATAAGCTTTAAGGCACGTTGTTTGGAGATTGGAATGTCTGTGGAGAAACATGAAGAGGACAATTAGAAAAAGATCAAGTAGAATTCTTTTCTTACAGGAAAACTTTTTCATCAGGTTGATTATGCCAGGCATGAATTTGGCCCATCAAGTCACTTAAACCTTACAGGCAAAAATATCATAAAAGCAGGATGAATTAATTCATTCTCAGTGGAAAAGACCACCCGTTGAGTCTTGAAGTTACTTGATCCAAACCCATGAACTCAGCCAGAACTTAAAGAAAATTCTTAACGGTGTAACGTAAGCACCGACTGGCCATGAGGCATCGAGGCAAATCCATCACAACTCACTGTTAAGTAACGCTTCAGGTCTCAGCAGTGCTGTTTCATTCCACAGTACAACTAAGAGGTCCCTCTTGGCTTTGCTTTTAATTAATTAAGTCGCAGTAGTGGCGAACATGGCGCTACGGCAGTTGCTTTCTGCCTAATTGTTCTCCAGGCATATTTGCAGCACTCCTGTTGAAATCCCAGGCTTGTTTCAGGAGTCAAGCTGCACAAATGAAATCCCTGCCATTAAAAGGAGTTTGTTTCCCATTCCTTGGCAATCTGTCCTTAACGCTGAGCCCCACTGGAGCATGGACTTTTTTATTTTTAAGCCAAAACATGGTGACATTTACCAAGTGCTGAACTGCTTTGAGACTCAAACCACACTTAGGAAATTGAGGTTTTCCATGTCAGCATCATATTATTTTCAGCAGCAAGAGTTTGACGTGCCCAGTTTGAGAGATCGCACTAGAATGCCGTAATTATTTTCATCCCTCAGTCCTGCATTATTCCTTCTCCCTCCTTCCTGCATTATGGTCTTTGAGCAATGAAACCCATTTTTTTCCATGCAGATTGCCCTAATATTAAAAGGCACCTTGCTCCCAGAGGTTTGCAAGCAGGAGGATGTATTTTATATCACAGTGCTCTGATTCTCCATCTTAAACTGCTGGACAGACACAACAAATTAAATCAACTTATGCTTAGTCACATTTACTTCATTTGTACCAAACTGGTGCCAGTGAAGCAGAAAGCATTCTTATTCTCTTCACATTGTTCAAGCTGAAAATTAACTAGCTTTGCACATAATGAAACTCATACTTCATCTCTTTAAAATGATTGGACCTGGTTTGTATTTTCAAAGCAGAGCGACTTACAGTTGCAATGTATCACTCTGTTACTACTGGAAGAGGGAATGTTTCCTTTCACCTTCCTTGTTTACCTCTCTGGATTTATTTGTAGGTGGCCTGTAACTAAAGCAATCTCTGTTGTTCCCTGACAGAACTAGGACAGCCCCAGGTGTGAAGATCTTGGACATCAGAGTTAGTGATGCAGACCAGTGGGGGGTTCAAGAAGAGACGGACAGCGCGAGGACCGCTGCCACCATCACCTGCGTGCACAACGACCCAGACCCAGAGAGCAGGTAAGGGGCCAAGCGCGTTCTCCACAACCTGTGCTAAAATGCCATGAGAGATGTACATTAGCTTCTTTAATGAGTCATTTTGCTCTTTCAATAGCAGTAGTTCTTCCTCCTCAGCCTCCTTGGAAAAGTTGTAAGTGATCTGATGATCAATTTTTTTCCCTTTTGTTTCGCTTCTGAGATGTGGAAGGAGATTATCTAACGAAACTGGAGGCAGCCAACTAGTCCTGTCTCCTGATTGCTTTGCATGCACCTCCAGGGCAGCAGGGGAATTCCTGTTGCCAAAGAGCCAACAGAAAGAAACGGATTAAACCAGAGAAATATGAAGAATAATTGAAAGCAATATAGGACAACGCTGTCTTTTTTTATTTGAAAAACTATGAAAGTAATAGCTATTAAGTGTTACTGGTTCCTGCTGCAAAGCACCTATGAGTGTCTATGAAGTGGCTGAGGAAGGCTGTGTGTGTTTGTTATGGTAATGCTCTCACCAGCTGTAGCAAAGGTAATGAGAAGGGTACATTGTTAGTCAGCATTATGTATTTTACGATACAACCAATTTCTCTCCATTATCACGCAGTTTCTCTACACTTGAAGTACACCGTGCATAAATTTAGCTTGAAATTGTATCGTAATTAGGAGATCACAAAACTCAATGCCAAAAAAATTTTTATTTGAGGAGTCTCTTGCATTCATCTTTCTATGAAAGCTCCCGGAAGGGAGAAAAGTGGTTGTTAGCAATTGTTTAGAACATCTAAAGGAACAACCATGGGAAGATTGTTGCCAGAGGTTTGGAGTGCAAAAAGATTTTCTACTCTCTTTAGTTTCTGAAGCTGGTTTTGAGGAACGAACAAATCCCATCTAGCTCTGGGTACCTGCGATCCAAGTGCTGAGGTGAAAGCTATGTAAGGTGAGTTTGCTCTGTAGCAACAGAGATAAAGAGGCACTGCTGAGGTGTGAGTCTTCTTGGATGTGTGAAACAGGCCTGATGAATAGCAAGTACGAAGCGCCTGTTTCTCTCCAGTAAAGATTCAGAGTGGAGGCGACTGAGTGGGCCGCAGACATTTGCATTGTAAATGCGTGAAGTGAGGGGAGGTGATTCCCTGCTTAGTATCCCTGGGTAAGTCAAGTGCTACAGAGCTTTCTGGCACGAAATGCCAGGCAAACCTTTCAGTTCATTAGCTGTTTCATGCATTTCCTCCCCTTCATTTAATAAAAAAAAAGAAAAATGGAACAGGAGGGAGTTCCCTCTTGTTTCCTAAGTGCATTTGTCAAAGCTGCAATTCTGAGGTTGGAAATTTTATCCCACTTCCATCTTTATTTTGCTGGGATTTCATGGGCTTCTCTACTGACGGAGCAGAGTGTCGGCAGCTGGATTTGGTGCTGTATACTTTGTCTCCAAATCCTTTGTCTTCTGGCAAGATTTCCCGGTTTCTCCAGAATCTGTTTAAAATGCCAGTGAGTCCCGCTTGTGAGGCGAGAGCTTGCTCAGCAGAGACGCTGGCTCACAGGGGAACCTTCACACCCATTCTGGAACTGTGTGATGACATGCGGTGGTTCCAGCAGTGAAATCTCAATCTGAATTAGCTCGGGCGGCTGATCTGGGTGGTTGTGCAGTATCTGCTCTTTGCTGAATGTTTCAGTTGGGTTTTTTGCTAGAACAGCCACGACCTCTGTTGCATTCAGAGCAAGGTGGAAAGCCATCAATTTGAAAGTGAAATGCTGAGGTTAAAGGAAAACTCAGGATCATCTGGTGTTACAGAAGAATCTCTCTATTGAAATGAAACAACTATTTTTAAAGTTAGACAAAAAATAGGGTGAACACTGAAACTTAGTGCCTTGTACGTGCTTTCACTAATCCATGAAATTATACCTGTCACAGTAACTTAGTTTTTATTAAAACTGATTTTTGCTTTGTGTTGAACTGTAGAATTGCACAAAAGCAATGAATCTCAAGTTAATTAATACTTTGACCCTCTCCTTTGTGAGATTGGTTTAATATTTTTGGATTAATTAAAGTATGCAAATAGAAACTGCTGAAAGATCGTTTCCAGATTTGCAAATATTGTAGTGCTTAGAGTAAATATTTAACTTTGATCTTTACTTTAATTTGCCTTTTTGGTCATAATGGTGGCCTTCTTGTTCCTTTTGAAGAATGTTAGATGTTTATGAGGGGGTTCTGCTGTTTCATTTAAATGAGCAGAGACCCGAACTTGCTTCTGTTAAGGTCAGTGTGTCAAAACTGCCACTAGACCTGATTCATCTGTTCCTCCTTTTAGTAATTCAAGGAGCTTCATTAAAGACAGTTTATGTATGAGTGAGAGTGAAGGATCAATCTCTTTCATTGCAGAGCAGAAGCTATTAGTAAACAGAATTGTATCTACCTCGAGGGAGACAGTTTTGCTCGCTTAGAAGTAATTTCAGTTCTGCTGACTTGCCTGATGTTATGCTGGTAGTAGAGAAGTGAGTAAGCCAGGGCTGAGCCTCTGAGCCCAGATGGTTTTTTCTGAGGAAGAGATGGCTGAATTTTGCCACCTCTCTTGGGCTTTGTGTGGGGGCAGAATGCCCTGGCAATCCTGCAAAGCTGGCTGGGCTGCCACAGCTCTGGGAGGTCCGGAGAAAATGAGAAACTCCAGCAAGTCACTACTGCATTTGCCGAAAGGACAATTGTCTGACTATCCTCGTTGCCCTTAGCTCGGAGAGAGGTCTGTTCTCTTTGCTCTTCGGTTCTTCTTTCTTCCCCAGTGTGCAAGTCTGATAAGAGCCACTGACAGACACTGCCTGCAAGGAGAACGGTGGCTTTGGACTGTGACATGTTCGTAATCCAGCCTGCATTCCTTTTAGCCAGCGTTATCGGCTGGAGCCTTTTCAAATTTGCTTACTTTTCTAATCTTTCTCCTTCCCCCTCTGCAGTGTTATCGGTATCATGAGTTTTTCATCTCCATTTCTCACATTTCCCTACGCAAATTGAGTGTTCATTAAAATGCTTTAAATTAAGACCTTTCCTCCTTTCATGCAGAGTGCATCATGCCTTTTCAGTGCATTACTTAAAAAAAATTTCCTTATCACAATGTTTCAGGCAGTTTACATTATATTCTATTAAAAATCCATTTTGTCCAAGGTTGTCACAATTCATAGATTAAAGCTTTCCAGAGTGTGTTTTGTTAGGAATACATTCATAAATTCACCTCTTTAGTAGTCCCTTAAGCTTGCATTTAAACCCTCTTTTTGATAATGGAGTTGAACAAAGAACCTAAAAAGAAGAGACTTATTTTAAATGTACACAAGTATATATGCCCACATCTATTCTGATCTGCATGGAGCCTTGTTTTGCCCTTATTGCTGCCATTTCAAAGGCCTTTCTTGGTAGCTCATTGAGCAAGGAGACTGCTTGTTAGCATCTGCGTTTATTCTCCCTCACATTTTCTCCATCAGTTTGGTAGAGTGAGTTGAAACAGCCATGTACTTTGTTTTGAAAAGACAGTTTCTACTTTGAGCACAAATACTCTTGCACTGTGCCCGCAGCTGGGGCCCAGCACTTCCATTCCATAGGATTAATGGATTTCTGCATTGAGTGTAGAAATCTTGCATCTTGCAAGGAGTAGAGAAAGTCAGGGCTGGTGGGCTTAGATAAAAAAAAGAATATTTTCAGCCTCCCATGCAGAATAACTGTTTGTGTTTGTGAAGAACTGAGATCTTACCCTGTGCTGTAGGGCTCTACGTTGAATTATTGCAAAAAATGATTTTGAAATACAAGGCCAAATTTTGAGATTCTACCAGACACAAATCCATCATGACTTCCAGAAAATGGATTGGTTTCTGTAAAGACCATGCAGGCTTTTTCCGCTGTGTTTGCCAAAAGATGGATTGAGCATTGTGTGTCTTCTGTCCTTTGCACCTCAAAGTTCTCTGGAAGCATCTCAGGAACACGCCACAAATTCAACTGCAGTAGGACTGGGGCAGGAGGGCTTGAAAAAATGCCCTGGGAGCATGGTCCATCTTTGGCAGGCTAGAGTGCCTCATGACTCAGTGGTGATATCCAGAGAAATGGGATTTCAGGAACTTTGCCAGAGTGATTTAGTATGTTATAGGATTAGGTTATTTCAAATAATTCGTGAGCGGAGCCGAGTTTCCATGGTGTCATTCAAAAGGCCCCACAACATGACATATTTCATGGTGCTCAGGATCTGCTTACTGGAAAGCTGAGGAACAAAAACTTAATGTAACCTGGCTTTTGGTTCAGGAAAGAAGAGATGGCACAAACACAGAAACGTAGGCCAAAGAGCTGCAACTCCCTTGAAAGAAAGTGTATGAGAGATCATTTTTCTTACTCAGGAAAACTGTCATTACATTGTATTGGATTATTACCAGGTGAGGAGAGTCTCATTTTCTGACAAACTAGTACTTTAATCAGAAAGTTTATATTTATGCTAACTAGCAAAGTTAATGAAATTGATTTTACCTGGCAGTGCTGAGTATAATATTATTGAGACCAAACTGGTTCTTCTCGCCTAGGGATTATTTTATCTTCATGTCTATAATACAACTTTCATCTCTCAGGATATCCATCACTGCATAAATTAAACTTGCATGAGGGGCACTCAGAATGCAGAAGTACAGGGGGTGAAATCTTCAGAGGGATTTTTTCCAGTGTCCTCAAAAGTATTTATTATCTTGCTTGGAAATTTATATTTTTATAACTGAGCAGCTCAGCTGTTTGGCATTTGACATCATCGATCTTCAAACTTGAATAAAAAAATTAAGATTATAATGTTCATTCCATTTCTTTATCATTTTAAGGAGTTTTTACAGAATTCAATTGATTTGAATGACTTTACAAAATTGTAATTGTAGTGTGTGTGTACACATATATATATCTTTAAATCAGGAAGAGCAGTTATTACATGTACTGATAGGCATGCAAATAGATCCTCCTATTTTAAAATAATTCACTTCTTTTTGTGTGCTTGGGAATACCCTTTGAACCAGAAGTATGACTCAAAAGGAAGATATAAGGCTGACCGCCAGTTAAGACATGTGCGTGTAGCTGTTTAAAGTAAATACGTGTTATTGGAACTGATGATCAGCTGAGCAAAGATGTGTCATTTGGTTGTGTTTTTAAAGCTTTGGCTATGTCTCGAAAATAAGAGCTGAGATTCTCTCCTCTCCCTCCTCACTTTAACAGACAGCTTTAAGACTCAGCCCTTTATTGTGGGAAATACCATTTTCCCCACTACATATGTTCAGTCCCCACTTAACCGAGGACAAGAAGCAAACACTACCTGGAAGCCCCCTGGGTGCTCTGAGGCTTCCTGGCTGTACTCAGCACTAGCTGCGTCAGATCTGAGCTCGCTTTCACAGCATTTTGGAGGTGTTTCTGCACTGAATTCGCCACTGCTCTGCTCTAGGATGACATACTTGGGTCCTGTGTTGCCCCCAAGCTCATATCCCTTCAAGAAGTGGCAGTGTGGTGCTGAGAGTCCCACTGTCTCCAAAACAGAGCCTGGGTGTTTGACGAGCTGATTTACTGCAGTGACTTGGCCTTCTGGAGAATGCAGCTTGGTGGTATCTGGTGTCTGTGCACTGGGTTGGTGTAGTACAGGGCACGCTGAAGCCCGAATGAAGAGCTTGGTTGTGTTTCTAAGATAAATGAACCAGTAAAGATGGGTGGCTGGAGCCTGCCGTAACACACAGCAGTGTGCTGTTAACCATCCTAGAGAAGGCAGCAGGACATGCAGCGAAACACTTACTGACGTGTTTATTGCCAAAGGAACTTACTTGGCCCCAGGACACTGAGCATGTAAAGTGCCATCAGCAACAACAGTTGGCTGACAGAAGATCAATTGCATGTGTTGCTTTACACAAAAGAGCAGTAACTGGTACAGCCAGCCAGCATTGTGCTGTCTTATTTTAGGCCCGTGCAAAGACAGTGGGCTGGATGCCACTAAGTTCACGTAGTACTAAAGGGAATGAGTAAGAGGAGCAGAGGGAGCAAAGAAACACAAGGAGACGTGTAAAGCTGACAGGAAAGAATAGAGAAGAGCTGAGGAAAAAAAAAAGCTAAGGAGATGGGGAAAGCTGATGGCTGTCACCCCCTGCCAGACGAGTCTGATGTAGGTGAAGTAGTTAGGCTTCTCTTTCCACCATGAAGCCATACTTCAGCTCCTTTGAAAAGGAAGAGTTTGAATTAAAAAAATAGAGGAGCTTGAGATGTGGGGAGAAGTCGTAGACTATGCAGTGCAGTGTACTGACTTGGGTGTTTCCCTCTTATTCTTATGCACTTGCTGCTTTCCTTAGGTCAGAGGTGTCGCGGGTAAAGAAATGTGCTTTGAATGCAGAGTGTGTGCGGCCCA